>JASDQU010819215.1:3249-23606 GCA_032191745.1 Picea mariana | reverse complement strand
GTTCCCGTGAATGGGATAAGGCATGATAAGGCATTTAATAATGGATAAGGCATTTAATAATGAGATAAGGTCTTTAAGAAAGGGGATAAGGTATTAGGTGGGGGAGTTAATGCAGGAAGGCGGTGAAGGAGGAATAAGGGGGAGAAAGGAGTTGAGAGGGAGGATTCATTTTTTTTTTTACGAGGGAGAATAAAGGATTTTGGGGGAGAGTTGGGAGTATGGTACAGAGTGGAATTTACAGTGCACCGGGGGGCTGCAGAGGTTTTGGGCTCGGAGGGCTAGGACATCCATTGATGTCCTAGGGCTAGGCGTTACTAGTCGGCAGGGAGGTTGGTTTTTGGGTGGTGTCCTAAGGAAGCAAGCGAAGGGAGCAAGCTGCAGATAGCATCAGAGTGAGGTATGTAAATTCAAATTCATGAATTGTTTACTTAGATTTATTACTTATTGCCAAATTCTACTTGCGTAAGTGTTGAGATAATTTGAAAATTTTGAAAAGTTTACTTCTTTGTAAAGCTTATAGAAATTACAGAAATTACAGTAATTTGGTAGAAATTTAAACGTTAATTCAAATCTGGTCTTTACAGAGCAGACTTTGGTTGAATTCTTGTCTGAATTTAGGGTTTAGCTGTGGGAGATTTGATACTCATGGAATCTTGGTGGTGAATTTGGTGTAATAGGCCACATATTATGCTAGATTCTATGTAAAATTCTATGGATTTGGGTCTAGTTTTGCCAAGCGACATGGCGTGTATGGATCCATAGTTCTTGCAGCTACATGATGTTCCTCTAGCAACGACGAGCTCGTATCTTAGGGTGGATTTCGCTTCCAAAGACAATAAAAGCGGTAACAAAATTACTTGAAGAAGCAAAAGAAGGGAATCACATTTCCAGCCAAGAAAAATCACTTACAACACCCAAACAATGCCACCAAAATCGGACTTGTAATCCATGCCAAGTCCGTACTGCTGTACGACCCTCCTAGAAATTGCAAGACCTCGAAAATCGTGGAAACATTGTGCTGTACGGACTGTTCTGTATGACCCAATAACAACAAACCGACCTGTTGTATGGACTGTTTTGTACGACCCAGCAACAACCAACCAGCCTTGAAAACTGTGCCAAGCCCCACCTCGATTTTCGTGCCCTTTCCTCTTGCTGTACAAACTGTACTGATTTGTACAATACGACCTCCCACAACAGAAAAATAACTCAACAATGAAACATATATTCTCCCTTGGTATTTGTGCCCACTTTGTCTTGGAAAATGTGCCCTCTATGCTACCCTAAATTTCCTCTCTCAAGCCTACTCGAAAATTCTCTCTCAATCTCCTCCTTTAGTATTTTGCACACTACCCAATGCATTCTTTTATAAATATGAAAATGACATTTTCCCTTCAAAGTGTCTTTTCACCTTCCCCATCCCTAAATCCAAAGGCCAAGATCTAATCTTGCCTTTTGCAAGATCAAGGGTCATGATTCATTCCCTCTAAAATGAATCACTTAAAATATTAAAGTACATTTCACTGTATTACATAAGTGCACTTTATGAAATAAAGTCACTTTAAAATTAGAAGGTACACTTTATTAAAAAGTTACTTTAATAAAAGAACCACTTTACAACTTTATAAAAACCCATTACAAAGTTAAGTGCCTAGTAGTGTCAACATAAGGTAACATCCATATATAAGACAAAAGATGTGGAGTATCTCTCGAGCTAAAAAGCTAACATTTATCCCATCTAACTTGTTCATTGTCTCATAGAATTTGGTGGGTTTTATAACTCTGGGGTGTCCATTCACACACTTGGAGCAGACCTTGGTCGAATTCTTGTCCGACTTTAGGGTTTAGATGTGGGAGCTTTGATACTCGTGGAATCTTGGTAGTGAATTTGGTGTAATAGGCCACATATTCTGCTAGATTCTATGGATAATTATATGGATTTGGGTCTAGGTGTGCCAAGCGACATGGCATCGATGGATCCAGAGTTCTTACAGCTGCATGATGTTCCTCTAGCATCATTGAAGCCTAATCCCTACAAGACACATATGGACGAGATTGTATCTTAGGGTGGCTTTCGCTTCCAAAGACAATAAAAGCGGTAACAACATTACTTGAAGAAGAAAAAGAAGGGAATCACATTTATAGCAAAGAAAAATCACTTACAACACCCAAACTGTCCCACCAAAATCTGCCTCATAATCCATGCCAAGTCTGTACTGTTGTACGACCCTCCTAGAAATTGCAGGACCTCGAAAATCGTGGAAACATCGTGTTGTACAGACTGTTCTGTACGACCCAACAACAACAAACAAACCTGTTGTATGAACTGTTCTGTATGACCCAACAACAACAAACCAGCCTTGAAAACTGTGCCAAGAATTGCCTTGATTTCCATGCCCATTCCTCTTTCTATATGGACTATACAGATCCATACAATACGACCTCCCACAACAAAAAAATAACTCAGAAATGAAATGAATATTCTCCCTTGGGATTTGTGCCCACTTTGTCTTGGGAAATGTGCCCTCTATGCTGCCCTAAATTTCCTCTCTCAAGCCTACTCCAAAATTCTCTCTCAATCTCCTCCTCTAGTATCTTGCACACTACCCAATGCATTCTTTTATAAATATGAAAATGACCTTTTCCCTTCAAAGTGTCTTTTCACCTTCCCCAACCCTATATCCAAAGGCCAAGATCTAATCTTTCCTTTTGCAAGATCAAGGGTCACGATTCATTCCTTCCAAAATGAATCACTTAAAATATTAAAGTACATTTCACTTTATTACATAAGTGCATTTTATGAAATAAAGTCACTTTAAAATTAGAAGGTACACTTTATTAAAAAGTCACTTTAATAAAATAACCACTTTACAACTTTATAAAAACCCATTACAAAGTTAAGTGCCTAGTAGTGTCAACATAAGGTAACATCCACATACAAGACAAAAGATGTGGGGTACCTCCCAAGCTAAAAAGATAACATTTATCCCATCTAATTTGTTCATTGTCTCACAGAATTTGGTGGGTTTTCTAACTCTGGGGACTCCATTCACACACTTGGAGCAAACTTTGGTCGAATTCTTGTCCGACTTTAGGGTTTAGCTGTGGGAGATTTGATACTCGTGGAATCTTGGTGGTGAATTTGGTGTAATAGGCCACATATTATGCTAGATTCTATGGAGTTGGGTCTAGGTGTGCAAAGCGACATGGCGTCGATGGATCCGTAGTTCTTGCAGCTCCATGATGTTCCTCTAGCGTCGACGAGCTCGTATCTTAGGGTGGCTTTTGCTTCCAAAGACAATAAAAGCGGTAACAAAATTACTTGAAGAAGCAAAAGAAGGGAATCACATTTCCAGCCAAGAAAAATCACTTACAACACCCAAACTGTCCCACCAAAATCTGACTTGTAATCCATGCCAAGTCCATACTGCTGTACGACCCTCCCAGAAATTGCAAGACCTCGAAAATCGTGGAAACATCATGTTGTATAGATTGTTCTGTATGACCCAACAAAAACAAACCGACTTGTTGTATGGACTGTTCTCTATGACCCAACAACAACAAACCAGCCTTGAAAATCGTGCCAAACCCCACCTCGATTTTCGTGCCCTTTCCTCTTGCTGTACGAACTATACGGATCTGTACAATACGACCTCCCACAACATAAAAATAACTCAACAATGAAATAGATATTCACCCTTGGGATTTTTGCCCACTTTGTCTTGGGAAATGTGCCCTCTATGCTACCCTAAATTTCCTCTCTCAAGCCTACTCGAAAATTCTCTCTTAATCTCCTCCTCTAGTATCTTGCACACTACCCAATGCATTCTTTTATAAATATGAAAATGACCTTTTCCCTTCAAAGTGTCTTTTCACCTTCCCCATCCCTAAATCCAAAGGCCAAGATCTAATCTTGCCTTTTGCAAGATCAAGGGTCATGATTCATTCCCTCCAAAATGAATCCCTTAAAATATTAAAGTACATTTCACTTTATTACATAAGTGCACTTTATGAAATAAAGTCACTTTAAAATTAGAAGGTACACTTTATTAAAAAGTCACTTTAATAAAAGAACCATTTTACAACTTTATAAAAACCCATTACAAAGTTAAGTGCCTAGTAGTGTCAACATAAGGTAACATCCACATACAAGAAAAAAGATGTGGAGTACCTCCCGAGCTAAAAAGATAACATTTATCCCATCTAACTTGTTCATTGTCTCATAGAATTTGGTGGGTTTTATAACTCTGGGGACTCCATTCACACAATTGGAGCAGAACTTGGTCGAATTCTTGTTCGAATTTAGGGTTTAGATGTGGGAGCTTTGATACTCATGGAATCTTGGTAGTGAATTTGGTGTAATAGGCCACATATTATGCTAGATTCTATGGATAATTATATGGATTTGGGTCTAGGTGTGCCAAGCGACATGGCGTCGATGGATCCAGAGTTCTTGTAGCTACATGATGTTCCTCTAGAGTCATTGAAGCCTAATCCCTACAAGACACATATGGACGAGTTCGTATCTTAGGGTGGCTTTTGCTTCCAAATACAGTTAAAGCGGTAACAACATTACTTGAAGAAGCAAAAGAAGGGAATCACATTTCCAGCCAAGAAAAATCACTTACAACACCCAAACCATCCCACCAAAATCTGCCTCGTAATCCATGCCAAGTCCGTACTGCTGTATGACCCTTACAAAAATTGCAAGACCTCGAAAATTGTGGAAACATCGTGTTGTACAAATTGTTCTGTACGACCCAACAACAACAAACTAGCCTATTGTACAAATTGTTCTGTATGACCCAACAACAACAAACCAGCCTTGAAAACTGTGCCAAGCCCTGCCTCGATTTCCATGCCCTTTCCTATTGTTGTATGGACTATACAGATCCATACAATACAAGCTCCCACAACAGAAAAATAACTCAGAAATGAAACAAATATTCTCCCTTGGGATTTGTGCCCACTTTGTCTTGGGAAATGTGCCCTCTATGCTACCCTGAATTTTTTCTCTCAAGCCTTCTCGAAAATTCTCTCTCAATCTCCTCCTCTAGTATCTTGCACACTACCCAATGCATTCTTTTATAAATATGAAAATAACCTTTTCCCTTCAAAGTGTCTTTTCACCTTCCCCAAACCTAAATCCAAAGGCCAAGATCTAATCTTTTCTTTTGCAAGATCAAGGGTTATGATTCATTCCCTCCAAAATGAATCACTTAAAATATTAAAGTACATTTCACTTTATTACATAAGTGCACTTTATGAAATAAAGTCACTTTAAAATTAGAAGGTACACTTTAATAAAAGAACCACTTTACAACTTTATAAAAACCCATTACAAAGTTAAGTGCCTAGTAATGTCAACATAAGGTAACATCTGCATATAAGACAAAACATGTGGAGTACCATACGAGCTAAAAAGCTAACATTTATCCCATCTAATTTGTTCATTGTCTCGCAGAATTTGGTGGGTTTTCTAACTCCAAGGAATTCATTCGCACACTTGGAGTAGACCTTGGTGGAATTATTGTCTGACTTTAGGGTTTAGCTGTGGGAGCTTTGATACTCGTGGAATCTTGGTGGTGAATTGGGTGTAATAAGCCACATATTCTTCTAGATTCTATGTATTTGTGTCTAGGCGTGCCAAGCGACATGGCGTCGATGGATCTGAAGGGTTTCATGGTATTCGTAGGTTCACTTTTGTCTAAATCCTTGCGAATGCTTTTGTTTTTTAGTGTTTTGCATCTTATTTGGTGGATTCTTTCTGTCTGTTTTGCAGTACTAACACAAATGGAGGCGTTTTTCTTTTTACTAAGGTTGGCTTTAAGATTTTAAGAGAGGGTTATCAGATTTGTCTTACTTTGCAATTAATTTTTTATAAATAAGTAGTACATGTAAATATATTTACTATTATATGCAATGATGGTCCTTTGGCCCTAGCTTTCAAGCCTAAGCTCTGATACCAAATGTAGCACCCATCCATGATGCTAGACAATTAATCACTCATTACAAACATATGCAATACAAACTTTGTTTTAACATAATATCATTCATTTTCATTTCCACAACTCTTTTACATTTTCTCAATGATAACTTTTATTTATATGATGAATTTAGTAATATGTTAGCTCTAAGATTTAAAACTTAAAATAAAAGTTTAACAAAATACCATTGAAAAATACCTCCTCCATGGTTTGTTGAAGCTCATCAGTTGCAATGTACTTCTACTAGTAGTAGGAGAGAGCTTCTAAGAATTATTTTCCCACTTGCCTAGAGGGAAACAATGAAATCCTCCCATCCAACTAGGAGCCTAGCCGACTTCCTATATCCAAGAAACCTTTCGGTTTCTTGGTGATCTGTGCCCGTGACTCCAAGAACAACAAAGCACATATGCTCTAAGAAGACTATCACAAGAATTATATCTTTCTAGAATTTCACAACCTTTCATCATGCTCAAACCTCCTTGTCCTCCCATTCCTCACCACTTCTCCTCCCTATTTATCAAGTTTCCATACACCCTTCTCGAAGTCTCCTCAACCACCCTCATTATTATCCATCAACCTCCCTTATCTATATTTTGGGGAAAAGATTAAAATAAAACTAAAATATAAATGACTTGTATTAAACAACAATAAATAAAATGCAAAGTCCTTCTTCTCCTGCTAGCTAATAAATGAAATTTGGCAATTTTCCCAAAAATGTACATGACAAACCACCATGCTAATTTAATTCATCATACCAACCATCAGTCTAATTCAAAGAAAGTATTTAATGCTTCTAGATATTTTGTATGTAATATAATTTACATAATCAATAAACATTCGATCAAATAGTTAATAATCTACTTAAATAATTTATACATTAATTAATTATACTAGTGTACATGTGCAGGGTATGTGTGCATAGCTAGCAAAAACATATCTCATGCATGTACTAACAATAAACAACCATTGCCTCTAGTGCATAGTTCCTATATGATTACACCAAGACATGTAGGACAACAGATCAAGTAATGCATCATTTAATAATCTTAACGAACAAAATTACACCAATTCATCAATCACACTTAAAATATCAATAGGAAATCAAAATATGGTTTTAAACATGGTAGGAACGAAGTGAGTAAACAATAGTGGCATCTTTAATCCCTAATCAGTATTCTTAACTAACATCAAAGCATCCTTCCTTCCTAACCTACTTCCATTTTCCATCCTATCCTTTCCTATGTTGAACTAAGATGGAGCGTCAACTATATTGATCTAACTCCAGATAGAACCCGTAAGCGAAAGTGTTATACATCTCGACCAAGCTTCCCCAAAAGGAAACTAGCAGTCACCATCACACGTCTAGGGGAGCGTGACTTCACACAACCCTCCCACGACTCCAGGTTTCAGAGGATAAATGGTGGGAAATACCTCCAACCCTCATCATAGAACTAGGGTAAACACGCTACATCAAGCCACACTATGCAACTACTGTTCTTAGAGTCACGTCATCAAACATCCACTCCGGCCAAGCTGTGCATCCTACCAAAAACACACTTACCATAGATCATAGTAATATTTTAAATCATAAGTTAAATAGTAAGTACAAGTTATAACATACAATATCTTCTCGATTTCCACGACATCAAAGTTACCTCAATACTATAGTCATTTGGCTGTCACATAGCTCATCAACCTATAGGTTAGTTCACTAATAACTCATATTGATGCAGATACATCACAAATTTATATAAGAATCTATATTTCCATTGATGCGCAATTAAGAAATGTATACCTATTTACATCATGCATTGCATCTATTATACATTCACAACATAACTTGAATTGGTATACATGTACCGAACTTACCCATTTCAATTTTCATGTTTAAACAATCAAATAACTATATTTTTCATGAGCATATATCATGTAACATACAAATAGGTCTAGATGTACACATATCAATGTCTAACACAGTCTAACTGACTCCAAACAAATGCTAAACATTGAATTATGAAGATTAGTATACAACATTGTTATAACTACCTAAGGTCAAAATATGGGGCGTTACATACACCCACCCTTCATGAAACTTCGTCTCGAAGTTATGGTAAAAATGCAGGGTAATCATAATGTGTGGTCTTTATATCTCCCTAGGGTTAGTCATTGTTATATATATATTCCTCGAGGAAACCTTTGAGGTGTGTTACCCCCCAAGGGGTGACTACTTCAGAGGCACTCTCACAAGGGTGTTGTGTTGTTGATTGCATGAGCTCTCTTGTTCATAGTCTCTAGACTTAGATAGTCTTCTCATTTTCTTCTTTATATATCTAATTTTGCTAGCTCAACTATGGTATATCATATCTCTTCCCTCACTTCTTAGATGACAAATGCACTATGGATAATACATTATGGTTTCCACTATGCTCTATTTGATATTCCATGCATTGGCACCTAGATGTGGTGTTACAACTTCTGAGTTATTCATAAAAGTGGTAAACATTGAAATGAGACCCGATAACACTTCATAACATTTAAAATTTTGTTATTTTCCTCACAATACCATGGGGAACCATAATTTTCCTTTAGAAGTGTCATAATTTCTCAGGTTAGTTTGTGCTACTAGGAAATTGGTTGAGGTAGGGCTTTCCACATCCTGACTATACTTAACACTTTCCATTTTCCCTATTTCACTCCATTCCATCCATAAAAAAACTATTTCTGATCATGTTTGAATTATCAATGTCATAAAAAAAGGTCTAATTGAGAAAGCCTAATTCAATAAAGCCAAAAATGGTTAGAGGTAAAGAGATAAAGTTAAAAGCCAAAATATTAAATCTTCAGAAATGCCACCTCGCAATGAGGCCAATTCCCATAGTCCCATGCTTGTCTATGTATATCTAAAGAAAAAGGGATTTGTTCAATAAAATATATAGATAAAAAAAAGACAAAAGGGGTAGTAAGAAACGATGGAAAGAAAAGGCAACTTAGTGTTAAATCTCCCTCTTAAAGGATTCTATATAAAATCCGATTTCTTGAAAGCTAGTTGAACAAAATTACAAGGCCCATGTAGCATATTAAATGACTTTGAGGGTCACCACATGAATTTTTCCCCTTCCCCTTTCCATAATTATTCATCTCATCACCTACCTTTTACTTAGGGACTCAGGAAATATTCTTTGTCCTAGGACTTGTCACATGCATAAGAGTTAATGTTGTTTCCCCACGGTAAAAATTAGGCAAATTCTAAAATCAATTTCATTTATGTTGTGTTAAGAGAAATTATTAAGTGTGCATCACCTAATGTCTTACAAAGAAGTTGGACCCATCATTACAAGTGGACGTATTGCATTGGGATCCATGTACCTATATTTGGCCATATCTATCAGCATTGGGATCTGTGCCATTTTTTATTGGGATCCATGTACTTCATTAGGATACATGTCACCGTATACTTCATTAGGATACATGTCACCTCATTGGGATTTGTGATAGTGCATCATGCGATGACGAGGATGCCACATTGTCACAATTACCACATGGACCACTCCAAGATGCCCCCCTTGCTCAATTGGACAATTTCACTCATGTGCATACATGATTATTCTCTCCTGGACCACATGTGGGAGATTAGTTGAGGTTTTTGAGGACTTTAGGAGGTGGTTATTCATGGTCACAGGTTGTTACAACAATTACAGGTTGATGCGACATTGAGCACATTATTTATCTTGAGGACCTCCCTAGTTGAGGAGCCACACATGCCACTTCACATTGGATGCTCACTTGGACGTCCCACACGTGTGGCATGATGTCATGCTTGTAGGAGGTTGTTGCACCTTGATATGATCCCTTTCTCACTTTTGGGGGTTGGTTGGAGGAGCACCCTTTTTTTTTGGGTCTGTGGTATACCATATCTTCACTCATTTGATGGACATTGGCATATTTTTGGGAGGGCACACTTTTCCTATCAATTTTCATATGCAACTTTATGTGACTAATTTCAGATTTGAAAATTGATTCCTAGTGATCTAATAGTAAAACCCTAGAAATTATCACTAAACAACTTCACACATAAATTATTGACTGAAAAACATATGCATTGGAAATAAAAAGATCAGAGATGCATCATCAATATACATGAGGCACAGTTTCAGTTTTGTAATCTTGTTAACATCAGAAATCCCGAGGGAAAAAACAACCCTCCCAATGAATACAATATCACTAAAATATGAGGACAACCTTGTCCTCCAAAGTCACCAAAATTGCGAACAACCTTGTTCTCTAATAACCATATATACAAATAAGAAAACCAAAACTCAACAATATACATGGGAATCTCCTCTGCACACGAATCTATTGTAGACCACCTGTACGACCTGCTGATGTCACCTATCAACTTGTATGGATTTGTACCTGCCTAAACGATCAGATACACGATTCACCTTATTGGAAATCCACGTACATATGCTGTTTTCTCTCATGCAAATTGTGTATACCCTATACGCGATTTGTCCTTCTGCAACCCACGTATATACACACTTTGTCCTTCTGAAAACCACATATTGTACGAAAAATTTGCCCCACACGTGTGATCTTCTTCACTTCTATCTTCAAGGCCAGATTCACCACCTTGCAGACTTCCCCTTTGTTGAGATCACCAATCCTCCTTGGCATAACTACAGACTCACTTATTCCAACTCCATCATGTCACCACACTATGATAATATGAGATGTCACAATGACCTCTCTCCTTTATATACAAGTCCTAGGGGTTAACATAGAAGCCCCTCCAGAAGTCAACATCAAATTAGGCTTTCTTTGTGGGTGTGAAGCCCCTACACAACCCCACAAATCCAATCACCAAACCCATGAAGCCCCCACACAAATCCAAGGGGGTTTTCACCAAACCGAAATTGTGACGTGGTTTCCACAATGATTCCCACATTCCCAACACCTAGGGTCATGTGAGAATACCTTCCTGAAGCTACACAAATAAAGACTCCCCAACTTTTGCTGTTCAATCTTTCTGACTCACTGCATCCTTGGTCACTGGAGAAAATCCCATTGTTTGATCTGTCTGACTGGCCACATCCTCGATTATTGAAGTAGATCCTGGTTTCCAATCTATCTGACTAGTTGCATCCTCGGTCACAGAGTCAAAATCTGTTTGACTGGTCACATCCTTGGTCACCAAGGAAAAGTTTGTCTGACTAGTCGCATCCATGGTCACTGAGGCAAAATATGTTTGGCTGGTCACATCCTCAGTCACTGAAGAAAATCTTGTTTTCCAAGATACCTTACTGGATACTCCCTCTGTGACTGAAGAAATTCCTTTCTCCTGACTAGCTGCCTCCTCCATCACAATAGCATAACTTGCTGAGTCAACTAGATCCTAAATGGAAGGTACACAACTATTACAAGCCTCCTGCTCTTGCATCTCTTGTATGACCTCCTCAACCCATGAAACCTGTCTGCCAGTCCTGGAAGATGTCTCTCTTCCATATGAAACTAAGGGGGAACTCCCTTTGGATGACCATATCTCCCTCTGAGCCAACTCTCCTTGAGATTAGGCTCACTTTGAGACCGCATGCTCCTTCTGAAACTTGACTCCTTATGAGTCAGCACAACCTCTAGGGCCATCTGCTCCCTGTCCACTGTCCTATGCATAGTCTTGGGAGGCTGCTCCTCCCTCTTGGATTCTAAGGGCTGACTCCCTTTGAACTCTGGCTCCTTCTGATCCAGTACTGTTGGTAAGACCACTTTCCTCACTACTGATGGAGTCAATTGCTCCCTTTGAACCTGTACTACTGATGGGGCCATCTGCCTCACGACTGGTGGAGCTACCTACTCCTCCTCTGTCTCTCTACTCTTGCTAACCATAGAAACCATAGGCTGGTCCCTCATCTTGTATAGGTTTCCCTCCCTAACTCTAAGAACCACTGCTGATTTGAAGCTAGACCATCTAGGTACAAGCAACACCTATCCATATCAAAACAATACATGATATCCCTTCCTATTATTCTTTGAGACTGAGATGACACTCTTGAGTTATGGTACCCACAACACATTTGACACCCTCAATATCTCTCCTGAATTCAATCGAAACGATACTGTACCAGATCCTCGTATTGAATGCTTGGTTCCCATACCAAGCTCCACACATAAGTTTGAACTAGTCTCCGTGAGAGTGTCAAACAACTCTCGTGCACCTGCCATATAGAATATGATCCACTATCCACCAATCATGTTTCCCTACTAGAAACTGTACCTGCAAGGGAGGATACCAACAATATCTCCCTATGGAACCTGTCTGCAACCTCATTAACCTATGGTACTGATGCCTACTGCCTTCTTCCCCTTCCCCTTTGATGTGGACACTTTGAATCATAGTGCCCAAAGTCATGACACTCAAAATATCTAATCTTACTAAGATCCTTCTTCCATCTCGACTATATAGATGCTTCCCTCTCAGTGGAATCCCTTCTCCCTGACATACCTCTTCTGTCTGGAGAACCCCTTCTTCCATTTCTTGTGTGGGATGCAAGGGCTTGGTTCTCATCACTTCTACTCTTTACCACATGATCCATATTATCCCTGGATACTAATTGGGTCTCCTCCTGGATGCAATATTTCCATAGTATTTCAAAGTCTAGAAACTTGTTTCATGCACAAATCCCTTGCAGAAATGGTTCCCAGGACCCGAGAAGACCTCTCAATGCTACATTCACCAACTCAATATTCTGCATTGTCTCACCAATAGTTGTGAGATGATCTCGGATATGAGTAATATTCATAAGATAACTCACAACTGTGTCTTCACTGGTCATCCCGAAAATCTGAAGATGATGCTTCAAGTGTAGCATCTTGCCTGCATTTTTGTTTTGGTATAGACCTACAAAAGAATCATATAACTCTTTAGCAATTTCCTTCTCGTAAATGTGAGGAATTAAGTGGTCCTTCACAGAATCTATCAATACCTGCTTGGCCTTCTCTTCACTCTTTCTGTGGAATGACAAATCTACTGGATCAGTTGGGATATGAAACACATCCTCAAAATACTCCTTAAGGTCATTCTCTTCCAATAGAAGGAGAACCCTTGCCTTCTAATCTCGGAAGTTGGTTTCCCCTTCCAACCTATCCTCAAGTTTCAATGTATTCACCATCTCGACCTACCCGAAACAAGAACAAGAACAATAACAAGAAAAAGTACAACACTCTTCCAGTGTTGTAACCAACAATGTGTCTCAAGATGATCCCCTTCTCTCCAGATCCCAAGCTCTGATACCATGTCAATTTTCACATGCAACTTTATGTGAATAATTTCAAATTTGAAACTTGCTTCCTAGTGATCTAACAATAAATCCCTAGTTTTTATCACTAAACAAATTTACATTAAAATTATTGACTGAAAACATATGCAACGAAAACAAAAATATCATAGATGAATCATTAATATACACGAGACACAATTTTAGTTCTGCAATCTTGTTAACATCAGACATCCTGAGAGAAAAACCAACCCTCCCAACCAATACAATATCACCAAAATTTGAGGACAACCTTGTCCTCCAAAGTCACCAAAAATGAGAACGACCTTGTTCTCCAATAACCATACAAATCAGAAAACCAAACCTCAACAATATCCTTGGGAATCTCCTTTGCACACAAATCTATTGCAGACCACCTGTACGACCTACTGACATCACCTTTTATCCTGCACAGATCTGTACCTGCCCAGAAACTCAAATAAGTGATTCATCTTATTGGAAATCCACGTACATACATTGTTTTATCTCCTGCAAACCGCGTATACCCTATACACGATTTGTCCTTTTGCAACCCGCGTATATACACACTTCGTCCTCCTGCAAATCACATATTGTACAAAAAATTTCCTCCACATTTGATACCTTCTTCACTTCTACATTCAGGGCCAGATTCACCACCTTGTAGACATCCCCTTTGCTGAAATCACCAATCCTCCTTGGCACAAGTGTAGACTCACTTATGCCAACTCCATCATGTCACCACACTATGGAAATATGAGATGTCACAATGAAATCTCTTCTTTATATACAAGTACTGGGGGTCAACTTAGAAGCCCCTCCATAAGTCAACATCAAATTAGGCTTTCTCCCTGGGTGTGAAACCTCTACAATATCCCACAAAGACCATAACCAAACCCATGAAGCTCCCACACAAATCCAAGGGGGTTTTCACAAAAAAAAGTGTGATGTGGTGCCCACGATGATTTCCACATGTCCAACACTTAGGGTCATGTGAGAATACTTGCCCGAAGCTACACAAACCAACATGTCCTAGCCCCTCTATACCACACATGCGACCATTTGTTAGACCTTTGGCCACCTTTTAGTGAGGTTCTCTTGTATTGGAGGGCTATGAAGGTGGTTTTATGCCCACACATTGTATTTGGCTCATGGTTTTGAGTTTGCACATTGTATTAGCACCTTGTATTGAGGAGGAATATTACCTATATAAGGAGGTTACCTCTTTTATTTTCATTTGTTAGAAAATATTGAGAAACTTACCTACAAATTTATTATGCTTCTATATTTTTCAAAGTGTTGTTCTAGGACATTTTTTCAAGGGTTTGTTAGATATTTTTCAGGTGTGTTGGAGGAAGAAGCTACATCAAGGTCAAAGAATTGCACCTTTCTCCATTTGATAGGGCAATCAATGTATAGATTTTTTTTCCTTATTACCCATGACCATTATCATTTTGTTCCCGTTGCATTGAGGTAGGACTTCCTAGGGCTATTCCCTCTTGCCTTGGATAATATTTAAGATCACCTAGATAGTACTTGGATAGGGTTCCTAAAGGACCATCCCCCCATCCACTCTTGAAGAAACCTACCTAGCCCTAGCCAACACTTGAGAGGAAATCCTCATTAGTGTTATCAACATTGTCTTATCTTAAACCAATACTTCACCAAGGATTGTGTAGGGACCCCATAGCCCTTTTTAGGCAATGGTCTATTGATCTCTTCAACCAAAAAACCAAAAAAACCTTTTCCTTCATTCATTTCCTTTTCTTATTTGTTATTTATTTTGAAATCTAGGGTTTGAAGGGATTGATATCATGTTATATTGCTATATCCAAGTTGGTTTTACTTGTTAAATCTCTTCTTACTTGGATCTCTTTGATGCTAGTTGATTTCTCATGGTATTTTTTTTGAAGCTGGCATAAACTAGGATATTCATGTTATTACTTATTTTTTGATCTAACCCTAAGCAACATAGTGACTCTTGTTATCCCCATATTTAGGGATAACTAAGGAGATGATGTCTCGAGGCCCTCAGGTTGGAGACATGGAGTACCGAGAGACAAATGACTGACAATGTCCACATGCACAGACATAGACTTGCTTCACCACCACATTTCATGGATTCGTGACGATGGCATCAACCACATCAGCTTGCTTCCAGAAGACAATGGGTCTTTCTCCATGAGGTACAAGTAAGGTATTGTGGTAAGTGTCATTTAATATTTGAGGCATTTGATTATGTTACATTTAAAGATTCTTTGATTATAGAACGTTTGCTTGGAAATTATGCGCTTTTCCCTGTTTCACCTTGGTGGTTGACATTGCGCCCTAGTAAGTGGTCACCCTTAGGGATGGTTTTTATATTGGGAGGTCTCCTTGATGAGTCATTGTGACATTCCTGATCATACTTACCACTTTTCACACTTCTCATCTGTTTCGTCTCCTTATCTTTTGGGATTTTTGGGTGTATTGACCCAAGAAGGGATTGTACCTCATTTCATGGGAAGAAGGGACTGAAGGCCCAAAGGTTTGTAGCTGGAAAAAGTTAAAATCCAATCATAAAACTTCTAGATGATCTCATAGGGATCTCGAGGACAATGAAATGTCTCTCATAAGAAACTAATGGGACACGTGAAAAATAACAATATAAAAATACCAACCAAGGTAGAGTGTGTGTGGGAAATTCTTTTCATGCTTAGGTAGAAGTCCCACACATTGTCTTCAACTTGGGGAAGCATAGTGTGGCCATGGTAGAGTCAAGGTGGGAATTTTGTTTCATGCTTAGATAGAAGTCCCACCTTGGATTCAACCTGGAAAGGTTCTAAAAAATAAATGGAAATAAATGGGCTTGGAAAAAGGATGCATTGAAAACGAAGGTGCAAACACACCCTCTACAAAGGCACACATAAATGAAACAATACGAACCCTTGTATTTCATGAAACCCATGCCCAAAATTATTACCCCCATCCACTTCATCTTCTACAGATGACTTAGAGAGGTTTCCACCTAGGAAACACTCCTTGACTTAAGAAATTATTCACCCAATAGGTCACCTTGTCAACCCTCCCATACCTAAACTTGGAAAATTGCATAGGGCGTTTGAGCACTTATTTAATTTGATGAAGTCATTTTTATGTACATGCTTAGATGGCTCTTATATTAAATGCGATTTTACTTTCCATGATTCTTTGACTTGAGATCCTTCGAGGGAGTAGTTTCTTGTCTTTGCAGGACCTTGTTGATGCACATTTTGGAGGAACAAGCCCAACTTGACCCTTCATTGGGGTAGGAAGCCCACCAGTTGGATGTCATGGCCCAGACCTTGGGGCAGTACAAGAGTTGAACGTTTCCTTTGGAGGCAAAGGAAGATACCTTGGAGGACCTCACCTATCCCTTGCAAGCCCAACGATTTTCCTTTGGAGGCTAAAACACCATCTTTGAGGGCTTGACATCACCCTAGGGCTAGGGTTTTAGTGGTAATAATGTCGTTTTGATGGAAACTTGGCATTTTTGGAGGATAAAGACCCTTTGCATCACAGATATGAGCCTCACGCATGAATTAGCCTTAAGAGGCCCAACAACCTCTTCCCTTTTCTCAACGACTTTCTAACGTGTCAAAACGTTCCCCTATAGAGGGATGACGTTACCTTTTAGGGTTTCTTTGTGCATTTTAAAAAGTTAAAGTCAAATAACTTTGTAAAGGGGAAAAATAAAGGGATAATGGCTCCCTTATTTTGTGGTTTACCCTAATTTATGTGGACAAACACTTTTTAGGAGTTTTGTATAAATAAGGATCAATTTCATTTCATTTTAACATAACTCTCTCATTTGGAGAAGAGCTACTTGGCTGAAATTTGCGCCCCCCTTGGGAAATCTTCTCTCTCTCTCTCTCAAGCTATGTTTATCATTTGTCTTCTGAAGTAAGGTGGTGCACTATCTCTTAGAGTTTCTTTCTCTTGCTATGGTCATGAAAATTCTTGGTAACTAGGGTTTTGTCTTGCATGCTTTTGGAATTGGCAAGGAAAATTTGCATTTTGTTAGCTCTTCTTTCTTGTTCCATGGTTTTTATTGGCTAGATCCTTGGAGGAATATAAGGGCATATACCCTCCACCAATTTTAATCATTGTTGTTGGTTGCTAGGAGGAGCAAAATGGATTACACCCTCCTAGAATTTAACTTGTTAGGGTTACTTGCTCAAGGGAGTAAAAAGGATTAAAACCCTTGAGAAGTAGTAGGCCTAACCTAATACAAGAAAACTCCATAAACCATTTTGCAAGACACTAATAATTTGTCCTCAAAGTTGACGTTTTTGCCTCCAAAGGCAAATCATTGGGCTTGCAAATTTCCAACTTGTCGGATTATTTGCTAATTTTTGTGGTTGAAACTTGATGCTGTAGAAAATCTTTGCTACAAACACTTGGATTTTTCAATAATTATCTGAAAACACTACTTAATAACCCTCTTTCAACGTCAAAATTTGTGCTTGAACACTCGAAATTTATCTATTGGTTTAGTGCTTCATTGTCCAATAATTATTTGACAATTTTGATGGTTATTTATGTAGTAATTAATCAATTTCATTGCTGGTATATACATTTTTTTACTGCTGTAATTTAGGACAACAAGCTTCACTTGCTTGTCCATTGGAATATTAGCCTTGTATACTTGTCTCTCTCGTGTCTTGGGCAGGTATAACTATGTTCTATAGGTACTCAAGCATTTGACAACCATTAACCATCACCAAGACTTGTTCCCAAGCCATCTTTCACTTTGTAGTTTGACCTATAGGGGCATCACCTTCCATAACTCCATTTTCTATCTCATTTTCCCCTAGGGTGACCCAAGATACCCCCCTTAAATCCTTCACTGAAGTGAGGGGAGTACTTATCTATGGTGAAAATGGGTAAGTATTCCCATAGTTATCACCATCTTGTGGATTGGGTCAGGATTTTCCCAACCTATAGTTTGTGGGATAACAACTCTAATTTACTTAAGTTTCATCATCTCTTTTGGGTTGCTTTACTTTGTTCTTTGGAAATGTGTTGATGAATGTTACTCTTGCTCTTAATTGCTTCATTTGCAAAGGTAGAGTGCCAACATTGGGTTGTTTTCATGGTCCATACACTTTGAATAAAGCGAATCAATTTTATAAGCTATGGAACGTTTCACTCACTGAGTGTAGCAATTTGGATTTTGGGCACTTAATCTCACTCTTAAAGCTTGACATCTAGGGTTTGAATTTCGTACTTAAAATTTGGATTTATCTATGGGGGTAGCTCATTTAATGTCATGATAACTCTATCAAACATTCATACAAGCACTCTTGCATGAGACACCTTGTTGTTTCAACCTTTTAATATTTGTGACATGGGTTTACTAATTCTATAGTGTGGTTGAATTTTTGCTTTGATACAACATTCTCTTTGCAACATTTTGGCATATTTAACTTATAAATGATATCTTTAACCAAATCGATGTAAGAAACAGTGCAACAAATTAGTTAATGGTGCTAGCATCACAATGTTTTAAGGGTTCACATATCGGTTTATTCTCGCTTTCAAAATCTAAATGGAAAAAAAAAAAACATCCTTAACTCATGATCTAAGCACTTAAATGGTCAAACATTTCAATGCCCATGCACAATCACACAAAGTATATGTTAAATGTTATTGTTGCCAACACTTGGGTATTATCTTCACTATTTATAGTAATCTTTTTGTGCTTTTGATCACTGATACTTAATGGTGGTAACAATGGTTGATATGCCTTGAAATAATGTCTCTCTTTAAGCACTGTGGATGCATCAATTTGATCAATGTTTACTTCACATAATCTTGTTGCTTGGAGTGGTTTCAATATTCACCATTGGACGCTATCATAAACTCTCAATGATAAATGCGCCATGAGTCTGATATCTTTACTTTCTGAGCACTATTGATACACTAGATTAAGCATTGTTTAATTTCATTACCGTGAGGAATATCGTAAGTCCTATTCATGATAACATTCCTATGGTAAAGGTTGTTTAAATGATGGTGTATCTTCTTGATTCTTAAGTATTGTGGACACTTTGATTACTCATCGCTTGTTTGATTTGAATCTTATTGTCTGGAACACCTTACACACATTATTGGATCAAGGTCTCATGGATACATAGTGGTTGATGGGATTGTTTACAAACTTTGTAGTGTTATGAATATTGTATTTGGATCATTGTTCTATGGTTGCAAAACTGCCCAGGTTAATACATGAGTTTGCATGCTGCTCGGGGTAATACAATCATAATCATTTGATGACATTTAAATGTTAATAAGTAAGTGTATGATACACATCCAATTACGTTGTCTTTACTGTTCAATATTAACAACAATGAATCTATTGTTTTCTTGATTATAACTATAAACATATGACTATTGGCATACAATCTCTAAATAGTTGTGGAATGGTGCTTTGATGTTGACAACACATAATTTCAATATGTGATGTTAATGATACGATCAATGAATGATGAAATCACTATAATTTCATGATCACATTTCATTGTGTAATGGGATGCATGTTTTGACATTTTGTGAAATTTCATGGTACATGGTTTATTGAGAAAAACATGTCTAAGTTAATCACTATAATCTTGAATGAACATACTAGTCTAAGTTAAACACATTTGAAGCTTATTCAATATCAGTATTTTGATCCACCTATTTATATGATTAACCTTGCTTTATATCCTTGAGAATGGGTAGTTTTAAATTGATAAAACCTTTGTCAAGCCAAGTTAAAATTTTTCTTTCTCACTCAACGACCTAGCTTAGTTTCGTTGATTTTTCTAAATGAGATGATATAAGATAGATGTATTATTACAATGATGAGGGATCCATATATAGAGGACATATGGTGACCTTCCATGAAGGGATGTGTCCCTTGGATAATAAATAACTCTTTATTATTATTATTACTTATTATATATATTATTTAATAATCAATAATTATATTATTAATTATTAATCTAGGAGAATGTCTTCCCGATGTTTTCCAAACATCAAAACTCCCTCTCAATGAGGGAGACATTATGCATCATTCCAA
>JASDQU010819214.1:50598-70462 GCA_032191745.1 Picea mariana | reverse complement strand
TAAAACTTCAAAGGTGTTGCAACTTGTAATTTAAAGGTAGTTGGAGATTTGCTAGGGTAAGGCGCACTAGGACAATACACTTCACTAAAACTTTTACTGCAACAGGTGTTGGCACAGCAACTGGTGTTGCAACTGGCATGAAGGAATTGGCATTGCAACTGCAATTGCAACTGGTACTGCAACTGCAACTGGTGCTGCAACTGCAATTGCAACTGGTACTGCAACTACAACTGGCGCTGCAACTGGCATGAAGGAACTGGCACTACAACTGCAACTTAGGGTTTTATGAGGAAACCCTAATTTCTCAATCTTAAAATTTCAGAATTCTGATCCAGGGACATGTGATGCAAAACCCGTACATTTTTTTTTTTTTGAGAAAGTAATAACAACCATACATCTAAACATTGCAAGGCGACGACGAACACAATGCATGCAAATCACACAACAAAGAACATAACGAACTTGCATACTAGCACATCATGCAACAGGAAGCAACATACGACATTCAATCATAAGAAGAATAAAAACGACTACCCCCTCGTCCTACCCTGCAATGGTTAGGACCTCCAGGACACATAAGAAATGCTCAAGCCCAGGTTCCCATCGATTTTGACCATTTAAGGTCTCAAGGCTAGTGACTGTTCTGAGGAACAAGGAGGTGTCTATATCTTGCCCGGCACGCGCCAGATCATGCCTACTAAGCTCAAAGACAACATCAATCAAACCAAACCCAACAACTTCGACGACTAGTAAATAGAACCTTTCCGACGAGTGAGAGGCAATCACAAAAAGGGTTACAACAAGTACAACCATAAATACAACAACATCATCCACTTCAGGAGGCGCATGATCCTAAGTCAGGGTTCCTATGCACTTATTGATCAGCGTGCGCAATGAACTGATCATAAGGTACCACGTCGCCACAATGCGACAAAGGCGCTAGGGACCCACACGCAAACAAATACTTCTAGACCTTCAACCTTACAAAAAAAAATAACATGCCAGAAATCCAATTGGCACTAACATACAATATATGACGTCGTTAGACGAAAGCGTTCTACACAATCAAGCAGAAATGGATGCAGCGTGACTAACTTCGATACATTTAAATTGACGCAGCGTCTAGAAGTAACTCATTTGTTTTTATCAACATAAGGGCTACCTTAAAGTAAGGGCACTTATCCATCATCATGCAACCATTTACCTTCCATTCATTTACAACCCATTTACATCATTTACTGAAAAAGGAAACTCATACTTATAATCACAATCTATCAGATAAGGGTTCCATTAACAACATTAGTGAATCTTACATGTCCTTAATTAGTTCCCTGTTGTAAGGGAAAATCATCTATTAAACGTGATAAAAGCAACGATCATCATTAACCATTAATCTGATGTAAGGCAGCTTGTTAAACTAATGAAGGACTAAAAGCCATAACCAATATGGAATTGTTTTAACGGTTGTAAAAAGATATGTTTTAAGCTATCAAGGACATAGTTACCATAATCATCATTTCACCACTACAACTGTTATATATCCCATATATTATTTTTTACAAAACACATTCACTCTTTTCATTGCATCGCTTCCCATTGCTATGATCACAATTTAAGTATTAAAACCGCACAAGCAAATAAACGATTGTAAGAGATAATGGTTATATTCATAATTAAATTATGATAAACAGCGTAATCACCTTTGAACTGAACCATAAAAGTTGAAGAAAAACTATTAACTAATAAACGGTTACTATAATTGAACTGTTATAATACTATGATAAGCATGACTACAATGGGACTATCCAGAGTGGATGCCCAACTATTAAAACTATTATGTTGTTGGTCACTATTTAACTGTTATAAAACAATCACTAATAAAGAGGTATATCGACATTTTTCATGATTAAACGATTAACTGTGGTGGAATTAATTAAACAAATAAAGGGGATAATCACTGTAATAGATTCCCTGTCATGAATCTAGCTGCCAAAAACAAAACATTTATAAATTACATAAATGTTGTCATCTCTTAACCACTCAATGATTAAATTCAGTGTGATTGGTTAGAATCTCGGGTGGTATTAAAATCGTTGTGCAGTTTTAAAATCTCATTGTAGTAAATTAAGGGTATAAAATCTCTGGGCCATTAACCAAATCTGAGCATTAGAATGTTAACGCTTGCCATCTGTCCGAAACGGAATTTCACCCAACCAAAGAATACTTAATTATTTAGATAGGTGGATTAGAAAAATTAAGTGGCCGGGAAACTCAGAATTTCCAGGATAAAACAACGAAAAGGCCCCCTGCCACTGTGAAGACCGCATCCCAAAATACACAGTCCTCAAAACCTAATTTCACCCAGCCCAATGACAAAGATGGATACAGTATACAATCACATTTGTTAAACATTTAATAAGACATTAAAATATTGTTATTCCACAAATGAATGGGCGGGACAGTTGGTTTACTCCCAACAGTCATCACAGCATCCGTTCTTTTTCAACCTTAAATCTTTTAAAAGGATAACCTAGGCCACTAATTTATAAATCTCCTAGGGATATTCAAAAACTCATAAATTAATTAATGCCTATGCGTTTTATTTAAATCACTTTTCTTTACTCACAGTATTTTAAGAGCTGGGCGCACCTGACCCTAGGGAACTCGGAATTAGAAACAACACTTGTCAGTTGCCTGTATGAACCATAAGGCATTTGAATAAGCAACCACTAGAGTGCGTGAGAAGGAAAATAATTGGTTACTCTAGCCAACGGTCTGTATATGGAAAACTCACCAACAAGAGAATATTAAATAATTTAATGGTTGATTAGAATTAGTAAATGGCCCAAGAAAACTTAGAAAAATTTGCGGATAAGAAAAACAAAAATCTCAGAGCATGAAGACAAAGGGAACCGCCTATGGCCAAGGAAAATATTATACAAGCCTTAAATCTCAAGCATCAGCATTGCTAAAAATGGTGCTACATAAGTAAGTTAAACTCGTTTTGGATTCCGTCAAAGGAGAAGCAAGATTTCCCATCATGGGTACTAAATAAGTTTTCATTAATGAATTTTTCCATGCTCGACAACCAACAGGATAGTACTACACTCACCTCCTAGCGAGAAATTTGGCCTTGGGGGTTAGCTCGTCTTCATCGACCTTGAGTTTGGTTATTTACTCAACAAAAGAGAACAATAAAAAAAAATCATTGTTACACCCAAGCCTTATAGGGGGAACACTGACAATCTGGTCCAATAAAAGGTTTGGAATGGGTTAGGGAATGTATGATGGTAGCAGGTACGATACACAGTCGAGAGCAAGTGACACAGGAACTACAAACTAGCCGGGTTCTAACCAACGAAACTCAATCGGCTAAATGATGACGGTTAAGTTTACTGAAATTAAATTGAAAGGTTTATCAAATAGTTGGTCTACCATCTAAACAATCATTACAGGAAAACAGAAATTGTCTACAATTAGATTACCATAATTGATAAAGTGATTTTAAATGAATACTCAGAACAACATTACACATTAATGATTGCATCCCCCTCCATAATTTTTAAAGAAAAAAAAACTATATGGCACCAGGGGCTGTGCAACAGTAATAGATCCCAAGAAGATTTAATCCCACAATTGTTATTACAATTTAACATTCCTTAACACTCAACATAATCAATATACAACATGTATTGCATAACCAAGAAGGCGCATCAATAGACTTTAACTACTATTCAATACAGAATATACACATGTGTACCATAGCCAAATGTGAATACTCAAAAGTCGTTGTCTCGCGCGCGCTCCGTCCAACTTTCGCTTGTCGACCAATGGGACCTCACCGGTACCTCCCAGCCAACACTAGGGGTACTCTTCTTCCCCCTGAGACCCTCGAGCCGCAAAGGGGCCACGCACACAATACCAGAGAATGTTAGCACCCAGCTCACCTCGCAAGGTCGAGCTACCACTCATTACCCGAGCTGCAGGGATGATTTTAGGGGATAAATTTCTCTCATGGGCTAATTTTCTATGATTTTTCCCAAAATAAGATTCGCTATTCTAAAAATGATTCGCCCAAATTCTATAGGAAAAAATTATTTTACCTTAAAAATCGCCAAAAAATTATACAAATTATATAAAATACTTAGAAATTTGAATATTTTTACAAACATATCGTCAAATATTTTATAGTTTGCATAGGAAGGATTAGTAAGATTCGTCAAAGTTTCTACATTTTAAAATAAAATTCCATCCTTAAAATCATCCCTGTCGAGCTAGGTATCCCAACTCCCACAAGAGAAACTCAGTCAAGATAAAAATTTGGCAGCGTAACGTTATTCAAGCCAGATGTGATCCATACTCCTCCTCCGCCATCCCTTTTATAGAGTTTTCTTAGTCATTAATTTCCCAAACCCTCATTCGATTCTTTTTATTAAATTTAATTAGGAAAAACCTCCCCCGTACACATGTCGTTCGATCCCCTAGTTGCACCAGAAAATCAATTTATTAATTAAATAAGTTTGCCTATTTCTCTCACCCACCTAAAAGCGTTCCTAAAAACGCTCCTTGGTGTCCCATTATTCCCTTACAATTCTTAAATGACTTACGTCTTACTTAAATCCTAGTTGAGTTCATAAATAGAAAATTCCCTAGGCTAAATTCCTTACTAAGTTAGGCATTCCCCTTTTTCTTTAAGTTTCTCATTTTCTTTAAGTTTCCCCCTTTTTCTTTTTAACTAAAATCAGATTAGCAAGTTTAGACAAAAGTAACCACTTACCCTTTTAATAAATTTAATTCTCCATTTTAATTTATTTATTTATTTTACTTTAATAATTAAAGTTTGAATTTCTTACCCCCCTTCTTGTTACAAGTCTACTTAGTTTTTTTCTTTGTTCACATGTTCTATTTAGACCAAGGTTTTAATTTCACTAGGCTAGGAGACAGTTTTTAAACTTTACTCATCACACCATTCTTTTTGAGGCCGACCAGGTCCTAAGGAGGCATAGTTTTCTAGGCGCTAGGTTTATTAACTTACTAATTAAAATCGCGATGTTCCCTTCAGGACGCACTATGTGCTCCAAGGGTGCCACTCGCCGCTTTCTGTTTTATTTGCGCAACGTACCCTTCAAGACGCACTACGTGCTCCAAGGGTTCCACTCGCTTCTTGACTTAATTTGGTAGACGTCAAACCCATGGAGTCAATACTCCATCAAGTGATCTTGTGGGAGACTAAGGGCTGCTAAGGAATAAGGACCCTGTTTTATTGTGCGCCCCTTAGAATCATCGTGAGCAACTATCATAGTCTGCCCTCACGGCATCGTGGGTCCTCTTGAACTAGGTAATCGTTAACCTACAGTTTGAGCCACGGAGGGAGTGCTAGTAGGTTGTGGCAGGGTTGTTGCCACATCTCTCCCTCAATGTGTCTGGTTGTCGTGCGTGGCCCCTTTACTCCAAATGTGAGTTTGGTTGGCAAGCTATCGTCAGCCTGCATCCATCAATGAAACATGTCAGCGATAACAATCAACATCATAATATCTAATCATATGTACATATGTCACATCAACAATATTAAAACCCTAACAATCCACTCCCTGACTCGATCCGGAGTCCAAGGAGTTTCATCGAGGCCTTGGCATCCTCAAACGTCCAGAGTCCTGCACACTCAGGAGGACCCAATCAATATTCCCTGTTGATGTCAATACAACAAAAATAACATATCATCAAATCCACAATATCTCATAATCATAATCAAAACAACAAAAAGTATAATGACCTGGATCACTTGCACGCAAGTGTCCTCAAAGAATAAGTCTGCATAATGCACACAAGAGAGGGATGTTACACACTAGGACAATAAAAATCAGTCCCAATGCTTCACAAAAACTTTTACGGCAACTGGTGTTGCAACTGGCATGAAGGAACCGGCACTGCAACTGCAATTACAACTGGTATTGCAACTACAACTACAACTACAACTAGTAGTACAACTGCAACTGCAATTACAACTGGTATTGCAACTGCAACTACAACTACAACTAGTAATACAACTGCAACTGCAACTGCAACTGGTGTTGCAACTGGCATGAAGGAACTGGCAATGCAACTACAACTGCAACTCAGGGTTTTATGAGGAAACCCTAATTTCTCAATCTTCAAATTTCAAAATTCTGATCCAGGGACTAGATGCACCCTCCTAGGYCGAGTTCCTAGGTGTGGTTAMTTTCTTCAACGTCCTCCTCAAACAATAAAAACGTCACTTAGGGTTTATGCAAAGCCCTGATTTTGCAGCAACTGCAATATTGAAACCGAATCTTGGAGAGGGTGCGTTGAAGCTAGCCACTTCTTATAAACTGTGAGTTGGTCTCTTTTAGGCCTGCTCTGATACCTTGTTGAATTTTTACTTTTACAACTAGCAGTTACGGTTCTTCTTTATTATTTATAATCATTTAGCACATTAGTTGCATAAATAAAATCACTGAAAGAGAGGCAATCACAAAAACAATAGAGACACATAGATTATACTGGGAAACCCTCGTGGGGGAGAAAACCTAGCAAAAAATTCCTCAACATAGATAGACCAAAGACCGAACAGAAGATCCTCCTCTACTCCCTCACTAGGAAGAGTAGCTCACCACTTAACCAAGAAATTTCAAAAGATAGAGCAAAACCCTCCTTCATGTCACCCTTAGCTGCAGTAGCAGTTCCTCCAAGACTTGCGCACTTCTTCATAGTTGCAGAGCTAGTATGGTGAGTGTATTCAAATGTGACATCATCCTCACATATAAATACAAGTTGTGAGGTGGCGCTAGGGTTGTGACTCTTCACTTGGTGGAGCGGGCTTCTCCTAGAAGTGGCTAAAACCACCTTACAATTACTAGGGATCGACTTTACAAATACCACCATACAAATACATGTTGACCAATCAATAAAAGGGGATTTGATCTTATAAAAGACCCGACTTGATCAATCCACAAAAGGGGATTTGATCTATACAATAATGACTCAAATATCAGTAGAATATTCTTCGAAGTTACAATAATTCAACACCTAAGTTAAAGCTTTTGTACAACAAAAGACTCCCAAATTTGAGAGGTATTATCCAAAATGAATCATTATATAACTTGTCATCCATTTTGGTACTTTCAATGGTGAAGAAATAGAGGTATGGACTTGTAGGGATTATTTTCAAGACCAATCCTGAAATCCACTAAGCAAGGCCTAAATCATAAACAATGGGCACATAATTGCACGTTTTGGAGTAAAAAAATGCATGATTAATATAGCAAAAGGCCTTAGGGATTATACACGTCGATAATTTCTAACGAGCTATTGAAAACCCAAAATAAAGTTCATCTGAGAAAGATTTGACCCATTGATTTGTTGATCACAATAGCAATTGGATGCCACGTCAACTCCCATGACTCGCATATATGGATCTAGTCAATCTAGGCTTTCGAGAAGATTTAGAGGTTCCAAAATCCTAGCCCTAATCAATTGTTGGGGCATGAAAAAACCTAACCACGACCCTACTACTACCAACAAATGTTAAAAGTTGAACCGCAAGGGAAGAAGGGTATTCCATTCATATTGTATTGATTCATTATTCCGCTGCTAAGTAGAGAAAATGACTTGGCTACCAAGGTAGAGTAGAGCATGGGAAGAAGGCAATCCTATAGTAGCATATTTCAAGTCATACTTCCTATCTACTCCATAATGAGTGATTATCTTTCTTTGTAGCTTCATTATAACTTTGAGAATAAAAAAACAAGGAAGAATGCTTATTTTTTGCTAGAATTTTCACCCTCATGGGTCTCTCCAAGGTACAATTGTGTGCTCTATATACCACTATAGTATGTTCTTATTTTTCTCAATTTATTTCAATATTTTAAGCGACATGCTTCTAATATCATAACTCAATCATATCATATGTATTCACTTCACTATGGATTATAATTTCATGGTATTTGTAGTAGTATTTTAATATATGTTTTGAAAAAATGTCCTTTGAGATATCCAAGGTAATTCACATATCAATTTTAGACAAAGGTGGTGTCAATTGACTGAAAAATGTTGATGTTTCTCCAGTTAGCAACATCGAGCAGACATTCTCCCAGATTGGTCCTATTGATTTGACCAAGGGAGAATGATACATTCACACACGAGGCCATGCTGATTTGACTAGTGGTGAATGGCCCAGGGGCAGTCTTTCTCCTATTAGTCATGTTGATTTGACAAGGAGTGAAAAAAACTCGAGATGCTCTCACATTGCCTTCTCTAGGATGGAGTGATCTATTTTTTATAAGGTTGGTTTGACTTGTTTACAAGTCTAGTCTAATGTTAAAGATGTAGCCTCAAGAGACCTCTTGTGATGAGGGGCTTCTCGGTGGATCTACTCAACATTAGATCCCTATATTAATTAGACGTGCATGTGAGGAGAAGAACAATCAACAAGGCTCATGAACAACTTTTCTAATAAGGAAGAAATGCCAAGACGACAAGTCAAACCCCATTAAACTATTAAAGAAACCTCAAAAAACATTAAATGAAATATTGAAGACAAAAGGACAAGTCAACCCCACAAAGAAATTGAAGGTGACTCAATCTATATAAATAAGAGGCTTGATCATTTCATTTTCACATCTCACACAAACTCTTCTCATCAAGTGTGCAAGTCCCAATTGTAGTTGCAATTGCCAGTTGATAATGGTTCACTATTTTTGGAGGGATCGTTATCTTTGAGGGTTCTTCCTCATGCAAGGGTGAAGGTGTGCTAGGGTTTCTTCATTTGATGRTGATGTACTGGTAATCTTGGATTAATTTCTTCTTAAGAAAAGTTTATGGGTTTTCTCCCAAGGTTGGGTTTCCCAGGATAAAATCTTGTGTCTATTGTGCATGGATATCTTTCTATGATTCTATTGTTTCCACTACAGTTTTATTTTGGTTGAGATTTTCAATGTCTAATTATTCTATGATAACATTGTGATAAAATTCATAAGGAAATAATTATCAGATCTGAAAATTGAAAATTCAACATGGTATAAGAGCTTTGTTGAAATCTTCCATTGCACAGTCATAGATCTGAACTTTCTCTTAAGGTCRTTGGGAATTTATTGGACAGCGTTGGGACTAATTTTGCTACAAATCAACTCACCTTGCCCTAGCACATCTACCGGTGCTCTCAGATTGACATTTGGTCAAAGTTGAAATTTTAGGGTTTCAGGCTTGGTGACATTCTTGAGGTCGCTAAACCCTMTGATTCAGATTCAGACTTCTTCTTAATAAGATGGTATCCGGCCTCATATTAGAAGACAAATTGGATGGTGCTACAAAATTCAGATCCTGGAAGACCAAGATACTCTTCATCTTGGATGAAAATGAGATTTAGAATTATGTAAAAGAAAATGTCTCAGAACTAGAGAGTGTTGAAGAGAAATCCAGGCACAAGAAGAATGAAGCAAAGGCTAAGAGGAATGAAGAATGACGCCTTCGTGGAATTTTTCGAGTAAGAACATTGGCAGAAAATTATCTTTGAGGAATCAACTCCATTGTATCATGATGACCAAGTCAGATTCAATTGCCACTTATTTTATGAAAGTCTCCCAGTTGAGAGATCAACCTAAGGCCATTGGAGACGTCATTGATGATGCAGAACTTGTTACAGTGACTCTTAATGGATTACTCTCTTCATGGAAATCATTTGATCAGAGTAGACGAGAGGATTTGCCCAAGTTTGATCGGCTATGGTCTGATTGTGTCCAAGAGGAGGCCAGAGTATTGTCCAAGAACAGCTTGCAAAAACCTGAGGATGAAGGAACTCAAGCTATTGCAGCTCGTGCAAGAAAAGGAAAAGGAAAAAGAAAGTTTGGAAAGAAAAATACAGGTGGAGGATCAGCTCAAGTTCAAGAATAGAAGAAGAAGGATCTTTCAAAGATCAAGTGCTTCAATTGCCATACATTTGGTGACTATGCTTCTCAACGTCCTCAGAAGAAAAGCAAGGCAAAGTAGCATGCATCAACAACCGATGTTGATGAGCATCCACCACAAAAGAAGACAAAGAAATCTAGGCTTGATGAGATTGCAGATGAACTTCGGAAAAAGTATTTCTTTGTCTCCGATCTTACAAGCACTATTACAGATAGTAGTGATCCCTGGTTGGTAGACAGTGGTGCTTCTAGGCACATGACAGGTTACCGAAATTCTCTTAAATATTTAACAGAGAAGAACTCAACATTACTGGTGGAACTTGGAGACAATGCCAAGTATGTAGTAAAAGGAGTTGCAACTACATCGTTTCAGCTTGAGTCTGGAGATTCTCTACACGTGAGAGATGTATTGTTTGTACCAGGATTAAAGAAGAACATGCTCTCTATCTCAACGTTGAAGGATAGAGGTTACCGAGTTGTATTAATAGATGGTCATGTTCTTGTATGGCCTAAGGGCTTGATCATAGATTCAACTTGAGTGATTGGTGTTCAAGAGGGAGGACTACTATACAGATTATCAGGACGTCAGACCCAGGCATTGGTACATGATAGTATCAATTTATGTGAGTTATGCCATCGGATATTTTCTCACCTGCATTACAGGGCTTTTCCAGTATTAAGGAGGATGGTTACAAGTATTCCAGAGCTCTAGGTAGAGAATGAGGGTGTCTGTAGGGGTTGTACACTTGGAAAGAATACCAAGGGTACTTATCCAAGCAGTGATAGTAGATCCAAAGGGATCTTGGATCTAGTGCATTCAGATGTATGTAGACTGATGACAATATCATCCTTGGGTGGCTTCTTGTACTATGTAACATTCATTGATGATTTCTCCCAGAAGACATGGATCTAATTCATGAAGACAAAGGATGAAGTCTTCAGTAGGTTCTGGGAGTTCAAGGCTCATGCAAAGAACTTGAAAGTAAAGAAGATCAGGGTTTTAAGGACAGATAATGGAGGAGAGTATACTTCCAATGACTTCAGTGATTTCTACAATGAACCAAGGATCAAGAAGGAGTTGATAGTTCCTTACAACCCTCAACAGAATGGTGTTGCGGTAAGAAAGAATAGGTCAATTGTGGAAGTTGTCAAGGCAATGATTCATGATCAGAATCTACCCATGTTCTTATGGGAAGAGGCATCCAGCCAACAGTTTATGTTCACAACATGAGTCCTCACCAGATATTAAGAGATAAGACTCCTGAGGAGGCATTCACAGGAGTGGAGCTAGAGGTCAGCCATTTGAGGATCGTTGGTTGTTCAGTATACATCCATGTACCCAAGGAGAAGAGGACGAAGTTAGAACCTTCTAGAAAGAAGGGTACTTTTGTGGGATACAACGGGACTTCAAAGGCCTGCATAATCTACATTCCAAGACGACGTCACTTTGAGTTTAGTCAAGATGTTACTTTTGATGAAGAGGTAGCCTTCAGGAGGTCTAGAGAATCTCATATCGAAAATGATAGTGAGGAGCAGGAGGCTCCAAAGGATAAGGGTACAGATCCCTCTAGTCCAGTTGTTCATCCTTCAAACTATCAGGAGGAGTCAGTAGAGCAAGAATAGCCAGTGAATCTACCTAGAGATGTTGCAGTGACCAGAAAAATGCTAGCATGGCTTTGTAAAGATTTGCAGGATGCAGAGGGGCATGCAGCTCCCAGTGGTACTATCAAGAAGAGAAAACGACCTCAGAGGTTCTCGAGTTATATGGAATTTATGAGTCACATCATTGATTCTGAACCTTCCAATTCTGAGGAGGCAGCAGGCCAACAAGTTTGGAAGGATGCCATGATGGAAGAGTATCAGTCCATCATGAAGAATGATGTGTGGGAGATAGTTATGAGACCAGAGGAGAAGTTAGTGGTGACTTCCAAGTGGATCTATAAGATCAAGCATGCAACAGATGGCAGCATCGAGAAGTACAAAGCGAGGTTTGTGGCGAGAGTATTCTCTTCGAAAGAGGGAGTGGACTATGAGGAGACTTTTGCTCCAGTCGCCAGGTACACTTACATCAAGATTATTATTTCTCTTTCTTCAGTTATGGGTTGGAGATTACATTAGATGGATGTGAAGACCATGTTCATCAATGGTGTGATTGAGGAAGAAGTGTACATAGAGAAACCTCAGGGCTTTGTGATACATGGGAAGGAGTCTCATGTTTGCAGATTAAAGAAGGCTTTGTATGGACTCAAGCAGGCACCCAAGGCATAGTACTCCAGGATTGATGGATACTTGATGAGTTTGGGCTTCACTAAGAGTGATGCAGATCCCAACCTTTATTGCAAGGTTGTTGATGATGATCCTTTGATCTTAGTGTTGTATGTTGATGCTATGTTCCTTACGGGGGAAAAAAGGCTCATTGTCGGGTGCAAGAGGGAGTTGGCTTCAAAGTTCGAAATGAAGGATCTTGGCTTGATGCATTATTTCTTGGGACTCGAGGTGTAGCAGAAACCAAGTGAAATCTTCCTCGGACAAGGAAAGTACACAGTTGAGATCTTGAGCAGATTCAGTATGATGGACTACAAGTCCATGGCTACACCTATGATGACAAATCTGAAGAAGTTGAGTGATTCCACTTCATATTTAGATTTGGTGGTTCCCACTATGTACAGGTCGCTGATTGGATCCTTGATATACACGGTTAACACCAAGCCAGATATTTGCTTTGCAGTGAGCACCCTGAGCCAGTTTATGGTTGAGTCGAGGCACTTCCATTGGGTTGCAGCAAAGCATGTGTTGAGGTTCTTGTGTGGTACAATTGGATATGGTCTGAGATGTTTCAGATAGTGAAGTGAGGTTGTAGGGACATACTAATTCTGACTAGGCAGGGAGTGTAGTGGACAAAAGAGCACCTCGGGGTGTTGCTTCATCTTATTAGAATCGGCTATGATATCTTGGTTTAGCAGGAAGCATACTTCTGTAGCACATAGTACAACAGAAGCGGAGTACATCACGGTCATTGTCGCAAGTCGCAAAGTAATATGGCTTCGCAAGCTTCTTGCAGGACTATTTGATCAGGATCTAGAGAAAACCTTAATACATTGGGATAATCAAAGTTGGGTCAAGCTTTCGAAAAATCCAATGTTTCACGACAGGTCGAAGCACATTGAGATCAAATATCATTTCATTCAATACATGGTACAGAAGGGAGCAGTAAAGCTCCAATACATATCCACATATGAGCAGATTGCGAACATTCTCTCCAAGCCTCTGTCTAGGGCAAAATTTGTATACTTCAGAGACAAGTTTTGCGTGATGTAGAATGTCTCCCTCGTTGGTAGGGAGTGTTGATGTTTCTCGAGTTAGCAGCGTCTAGCAGACATTCTCCTAGATTGGTTATGTTGATTTGACCAAGGGAGAATGATACATTCACTCAGAAGGCCATGTTGATTGGCTAGTGGTGAATGGCCCAGGGGCAGTCTTTCTACTATTAGTCATGTTGATTTGATGAAGAGTGAAAAAGACTTGAGATACTCTCACATTGCTTGCTCCAGGATAGAGTGATCTATTTTTTATAGGGCAGGCTTGACTTGTTTACAAGTGTAGTCTAATGTTGAAGATGTAGGCTTAAAAGACCTCTTGTGATGAGGGGCTTATTGGTGGATCTACTCATCCTTAGCACCCTATATTAATTAGACGTGCATGTGAGGAGAAGAACAATCAACAAGGCTCATGAAATTTTCTAGTAAAGAAGAAATGCCAAGAAGACAAGTCAAAGCTCATTAAACTATTAAAGAAACCCTGGAAAACATTAAATGAAATATTGAAGACAAAAGGACAAGTTGGCCCCATAAGGAAATTGAAGGTGACTCTAACTATATAAATAAGAGGCTTGATCATTTCATTTTCACATCTCACACAAGCTCTTCTCAGCAAGTGCACAAGTCCCAGTTGCAGTTGCCAGTGCTTTGCTATTTTTGGAGGGTTCGCTATCTTTGAGGGTTCTTCCTCATGCAAGGGCGAAGGTGTGCTAGGGTTTCTTCATTTGATGGTGATGTACTGGTAATCTTGGATTAATTTATTCTTAAGAAAAGTTGATGGGTTTTCTCCCAAGGCTGGGTTTCCCAGGATAAGATCTTGTGTCTACTGTGCATGGCTATCTTTCTATGATTCTATTGTTTCCACTACAATTTTATTTTGGTTGAGATTTTCAATGTGTAATTATTCTATGATAATAGTGGGATAAAATTCATAGGGAAATAATTATCAGATCTGAAAAATGAAAATTCAACGAAAAAAACTTAGGCATTACACATCCCACATATAGATTTAATTCATTGGGACCTCTTACTCTTGGACATGATGAAAGACTTGAAAACCAAACTTCATAGACTTATAGACTTATCTTAGGTCTCTACATGCACATGATTCAACTTTTTGTTGGCACTAAAACACCTCTCCAAATTCAAGGTCATAAATGTTCATGCAAGGACATGACAAGGCCAATTGCGTGTTAGGACTAGATATTGTTGACTACAACATGAAGGAATCATCCTTAGTATCCCCTTGTCATTTGTTGGGTTGTTCTAAAGTTTACATCACTGTGTTGTTTACATTTGTTTATGTTATTTAAAATTAGAAGTTTTATAAATTTAACCTAGTCATGGGTTTATAAGTTAAGTTGGTAAAGAGTGCATTTTGGTTTATAAGTTAAGTTGGTTAAGAGTGCATTGTTAAAAGACAATTTAATACTTTCACCTTTAGATTACCAAATTTTACTTAAAGATCATCTTTAATTATGCTCATAAGGAAGATATATACTTGAAACAATTTCTATGAAATTAAATAGACATTTTATATTATTTGGTTCATATGTGTTTCATTATAAATTAAAATGATTAACTCTCAATTTTATTCATTTAGTGTAGCTAGAAGATATGTTATAGATATGAAACCATGGAAATGAGTGGGCTAATCTCTACTTCTGTTTCATTGCATGATTGTTTTTACAATCCAACAAACATCTAATATCTTTTAAAAATGCTCTCACTATGTCAACTTTGTGAAATCAGAGCTCATCCATTCTTGTAGAGTTTTCACTCTCCTTTGTATACACAAACTTTCATCTTTTGGCAAGAAAACACAATTTAACAAATGCCTTGAATCAACCTATGTAGACCTTCCAAGTTACATAGAGAATGTGTACACCTAATAGATAAAGTATGAGCACATAATCCCATTAATTCAATATCAAAAAGATCTTTGATTGATTTTCTTCTGCACGTTAGCCTGTGAAATTAGTATAACATTTATTTAATTTTTAGCTGCATCTATTATTTTCCAAGGAATATTTATTTTTATAGAGTCCAAAGAATTTTTCCTTTTAAGAAAGGCTTTAAATGCCATTCATTTGAAAGTACAGAGTTATTCCATTTGAATAATCGGATGACGTCATAATTTGCCTATGTTCGAGTTTATTGTGTTCAAGACTTCTTGTTGGTATAATTATTGGTATTAATTTTCATAAATAGATGCATTTTTAAAATTGTCCAAATTTGTAGCAAGTAGATAATCATGAACCATAAATTTGCCAATATCAACTATGATTGATAAAAAAACCACTTCAATACATCAATTAAATCAATTCCAGCCCTCTAAATAGACCATCTTTTTTGCAAATATAAAATTTGCTTGATAAAAATGGGCAACAATATCTTCTACTCTGAAATGTTTATTGACAAAATTATCCAGCAAACAAATACCAATGAACACAAGATACCATATCAAATGGAAAGAATGACAGAACTTTTTTCTTTCTTTCTTTTTGTACTAATCAATATGAAATTAAGGATACATATATTAGATTCACCATGAAAATGGGGTCGCCCCAAGGAAGAAAATCTCATTCTCCAGATCTCTTATCCATTGACAAACACGATTAGAAGTTGCAACAGCCATGCTCTGCATTGCATTCCACAATGAAAATGTTAGAATGAAGAAATAATTCACCAAGAAACTTCATATGGTGGCTAATTAAATAGCAAACATGTTTCCCAAGGCGGCATCATTACGATCTAGTAACACTCTTCAAGTTTTTGGTCCCTAAATGCCAAGGGAATATACTTCCAACAATTACATTTCCTAAAATAAAAATGGTAAATATTTTAAGAACATAGTTTTTTTTGTCCTCATACGCCTTAGCTCATGTACATAAAGTAAATGCGCCAAGAATAGACTCCAAAAATTGGCATTCAATTTTTATGTTTACATAGTTTAATATATGGACGTGTTTTCTTAGTAGACAATGAAATTTTCATGTTGGGAGCCCTTTCTCGAAAAGGGAAAACTTCCTTGAAAAATCTGTCACTTTCAAGCATGCTATGGTGTTGCTACCATTTTCAGGTTGTTACAAGCATTTCTAGGCTCTAGAGTTGTCTTGTTTGTGTTTTACCCTCAGGTTTTTACATTCTCTAAAATGCCCTAGTCACTAATTATTTTGTTAATACTACGTTTTGTAGTTTGAGTTCTATTAACCTATTTTGTTCATAAGTGAACACTAAGATAATTTATTTGTGAAATTTCTCTGCTTCCAAATATCAATATTCATCAACCTAACAAAAAGAGATTTTGTAAGCACGAAATTATGTCAATATAAAAATAAAAAACACAAATCAAATCATATCTCAAAGAAACTAATATAGTTCTGAGAAATAAAAATATATAAACCTTAAACTACCATGCTTGATTAGATATTTTCTTGGCCTAGTCAAATATAAGTAAAAATCAGGGTCAAACGATCTGTAAGTTCAAAAGGTCAAATAATATGCAAAAGATAGAATGTAAAGAGACGTCCTTACCTTCACAAGAAGGAAAATGGAAAAATTATTACAATATTAACATAATATGGACTGTTTGAAGGATGCTGTAAGGATTAATATTTGTACATAAAATTGCTTCCATTATACTTGTATTAAAAAGATTAGCAAATTGTAGACCAATAAGAATGAACAAACAAAACACCAATCACTCTACTTAATATACACTACAACTTGCAAGCTGCTAATTTAAAACAATGGCATTGATATTAAGACCTAATATTATGAAATTGATATTATGGCATTGATATTAATCATGGGAGGATTCCCTTATTTCAGTAGACTTTGTTACAGTGACAGAGGAGGAAGCCAGTCAGAAGGGCTGGGATATGGACTTTGCCTTGGTTCCGAGACCGGAAGGGCAATTAGTGGTGACTTCCAAGTTGAACTACAAGACCAAGCATGTTGCAAATGGCAGCATAGAGATGTACAAAGCTTGATTTGTGGCCAGAGGATTCTCCCAGCAAGAGGGAGAAGATTATGACGAGACACTTGCTCCAATAGCCAGAAGAAGTGTACATAGAGTAGCCACAAGATACATGATAAGGAGTCTCATGTCTGCACATCAAAAAAGGCTTTGTACGGGCTTAAGCAAGCACCCAGGGCAGGATATGCCAGAAAATTATTTTGATGAGCTTGGGGATGGTTGCCCCTTGATATTGGATGACCTATTTCTTACAGGGGATGAGAAGYGCACAGATGGGTGCAAGAGGGAACTCACTTCAAAGTTCGAGATGAAGGATCTAGGTCTGATACATTATTTCTTGGGATTGGAGGTGTGGCAAAGACCAAATGAGATTTTCCTTAAGCAAGGTAAATGTATTGTTGAGATCCTGCAGAGATTCGCGATGATGGACAGCAAGTCCATGGCCACACCTATGACGACAAACCTGAAGCTTTTGAGGGATTCATCTTCAGATTTGGTGGATCCCACGATGTATAGCCAATTGATCGGATCCTTGATGTACCTGGTTAACACCAGGCTGGACATATGTTTTGCAGTGAACACCTTGAGTCAGTACATAGTTGACCCTAGAAATGTACATTGGCTAGTAGCAAAACATGTGTTGAGGTACCTACATGGTACAGTTGGATATGGTTTGAGATATGTCTTGGATGAAGATGTGAAGTTGCAGGGTTATACAGACTCTGACTTGGTAAGGAGTGCAGTGGACCGGAAAAGCACATCAGGATGTTGCTTCAAACATCAGTGGCACTTAGTACAACAAAGGCATAGTATATAGCAGCCAGTGTTACAAGCCATGAAGCAATGTGGCTTTGGAAGCTGCTTGCAGGGTTATTTGATCTAGAGTTGGAGCCAACTTTGATATATTGTGATAATCAAAGTTGTGTGAAGCATATAGAGATCAAATACCATTACATTCAAGACATGGTGCAGAGAGGAGTTTTGAAGCTTCGGTACATATCCACATATGAGCAGATAGCGTACATTCTCACCAAGTCTCTGTCTAGAGAAGTATGAGTACTTCAGAGACAAGCTTGGCATGATGCAGAATGCCCACCCTCATTGAGAGGAAGGTGTGTTGTTTCTCCTCCATCCGGCTAACCCCTCTGGCCAAGGGTCCCTCAGATCAGTCATGTGAGGTGACTGAGGGTGTAATGCACTGTCGGATACTAGTCTTTCCTATGCCATGCGAGGTGGTTAGGTGTGAATAAGACTATTGGGAGAGGAGAAACATCACAGTGTAGTCATGAGACTGGCAGTAGTTGTGTGTTATTGGACAACATGCTAGTAGTTGTGTGCTACTAGTGGATTGCTATGTAGTCGTGAGACTATGGCGGTGATTGTGTATCACTGGACAATAGTTGTGTGCTACTACGGTGGTTGTGTACCACTAGCGGTAATTGTGTATCACTGGACAGTAGTTGTGTGCTACTACATGTTGAAGTTTTACTTATACAGCTAGCAGTTACGATTCTTCTTTATTATTATAATCATTTAGCACATTAGTTGCATAAATAAGATCACTAAATGAGAGGCAATCACAGAAACAATAGAGACACACAGATTATCCTGGGAAACCCTCATGGGGAAGAAAACCCAACAAAACTTCCTCAATACAGATAGACCAGAAAAAAAGCAGAAGATCCTCCTCTACTCCTTCACTAGGAAAGAGTAGCGCACTACTTAATGAAAAAGATAGACCAAAGATAGACCAAAGCCCTCCTTGACGTCACCCCCAGTTGCAGTAGGTTCTCCTCCAAGACTTGCGCACTGCAGAATTAGATGATGAGTGTGTCCAAATGAGGCGTTGGCCTCCCTTATAAATAGTGGTCTGGCCAACCTAAAATTAGGTCTGGAATGACCTGTTCCTTTACCCCCTTAATTTACATTTAATTTTCAAGGAACAAAAGGACCGACTTTTACAAAGGCACAATAGGGCCTAATTAATAAATATAATATAATACTAGTATTCAACATTCCCTTTTAGGTAGAATATTCTTCGAAGTTACAATATTTCAACACTCCCCCTTAATAAGAAGGGTATTCTACTGACAACATTAATAACAACTGACTGGACTCAATACATCATCAAGAGAAGACATCGTTATCAACATCTGGAACATTGTTTGTCATATCTATAGGTCATCGGAAGTTTTTTTCTCATCATCAACATCAGTAGAAACTGAACATCATCATCATCTGCAGCGCGGATCTGGAGTAACATCGTCATCATCAACAACATCAAGTTGGAACATCAACATCATCAACATCGTGAAGTTGGAACAACAACATCAATAGCACGAAGTTGGAACATCAACATCAACAGCACTATAACTAGAACATCAGCATCTATATGTGGCAGCAGAATGAGGCAGGTGCATCAACAACAACATCTATGGTACTCTGACAAACCATCCTTACCGGACCTTTGGGATCTGCCCAGGAATCATAAGATTCCCTAGGATATAGAATCCTAATTGAGCTACCACTACTGGCCACAGCTAGCATATACATGCACAGATACTCTAACAGACCGTCCTTACCAAACCTTCGGGATCTGCCCAGGGATGATCAGTCCCCTAGGATATAAAATCCTAACTGAG
>JASDQU010819214.1:18382-28793 GCA_032191745.1 Picea mariana | reverse complement strand
AATTAAGGATGAAAGAAGAAGAGGGAAGCTAAAATGGATACAATTAGCAAACTTAGTGGCCATCTTGTAATTGTTTTTTGTGGATGATATCATGTTATTGGACAAGGTTCCATAAGGGAAATGAGAGGAATAAAGGAGATCATGGATATATGTTACAAGGTAACATATATGGATACTAACATGACAAAGTCATCAATGTTGTTATTAAATTTGTTTCATATGAATCATATTGAGCTTGATCAAGGGGTAAAGTACCTAGGTTTTAATTTAAAACCAAATAATTATAAATATGAGGATTGGATGTGGTTGTACAACAAAATAGAAGTTAGAATCTTGGTTCGTTGTATTAGTCTTGGTTAAGGCATTGCTATAAAGTATACTAGTCTATTGGATGTCCATTTCACATATACCAAAATGAATCTTAAATAAGATTAAAAAAAAAGTGATTTAACTTCTTATGGAAGGAGAGAAAGGAAAAAGAAGGAGCCCATTTGGTAAAATGGGCAAGAGTGGCAACCCCAAAAGAAACCGAAAGATGGGGGCTAAATAATATATATGTGTTTAATATGGCCCTAGTTACAAAAAGTCTTTGGAGCTTAATTGATAATGAAGGCCTTTGGGGTAAAGTGATGAAGAACAAGTATTTAAGGGGCATATTCATGGAAGAATGGTTTAGGGTGGAAATGAAAAGTTTTAAAGGAGCCTTAATTGTATGGAAACCCTTGGTTAGGGCCCTCCATATAGTTGAAAAATGGGTAGCTTGAAGAGTAGGAAGGGGTAACAAAGTAAGAGTAGGGGAATATTCTTGGCTTGGTTGTAGAGGAACTTTCAAGTTATTAGAAGCACCAAAAAATGATTTGCATTGTATGGTGATTTGCTCACTTGATGGAGCAACAAATCATAGTGGAGCAAATGCATGGGCTCATGGCTAGAAAATAATAGAATATATGAACCTATAGGGAGAAAGAGCTAAGCAATGGTCCCAATATGGAACATTGTTAAAGCACGGTGCCATAAAGTTGTCGAATCAAAAGGATTAAATTAAATGGTCAAAAAATAAAGGTACATGGGAGTTCATTGCAAAACTTGGATACTCAATCAATATGGAGGAAGAATAAATAGGAGAAATAACTTGGTGATGGAGGTTAGTTTGGAAATTAAAGATTCTCTTGAAATTGAAGAATTTTCTTTGGTTAGCAATGGCTAACAAAACATTATCATGGGATAATTTCCAAAAGAGAAGTTGGTATGGTCTAGGTAGATGTGTTCTATGTAAAAACAACGAGGAATTAGCAAATCTTATGTTTGTCAATTGTTCATTTTCTAGATATTTTTGGAATGAAATGTTACAAGTTTCATATAGAATAAATAAATTGGAGCACCTGACTCAACTAGACAGTCTTTATTCCTAGATAACAAATAATTTAGAAAGAGATTATAAATCTCTTCCTTGCTTTGTTATTTGCGGGATTCAGATATTAAGGAACAATATAATATTTCAAGGATTGGAATTGACTCTTTCACAGGTTGCACATAAAATTAGGATACCACTTAAAGGTAGTTGGAAACCTTTGAAAGAAACTCATCATAGAATATTAAAGGAACTCATTATTGATTACGAAAAGGCATGGGGATTTATCAATGGTGTTTGCTAGGGAAATCTAAGTCTATGTGGAGTAGGAGGAATTCTCTTCTTTCAATCAAAGGTAGTTGGAAACCTTTGAAAGAAACTCATCATAGAATATTAAAGGAACCCATTATTGATTATGAAAAGGCATGGGGATTTATCAATGGTGATTGCTAGGGAAATCAAAGTTTGTGTGGAGTAGGAGGAATTATCTTCTTTGAATCATTTGATTGTATGATTATGAAACATGTTGCAAGGCAAGGGACTAATAATTGAAATGAATTTTAGGTGTGATGGATTCTTATGAAAATAATAATGGAGAAAGGTATCAAACAACTATAGGTATTTGGAGACTCCAATATGTTGATGGACTAGACAAACAATAAATGCACAATTGATAATATAATGTTAGCCCGAGTTATGAATCAAATCTTGGAGGTAAAAAACAAGTTTGATAATATTTATTTTTTCTCATATATATAGAGAGTCCAACTCAAACACTGGTCAATTATCAAAGGAAGTAATGGTGATGTAGGAAGGCACCTTGACTGAGCAAGAGTTCATGGGAGGGGGGAAAACTTCAATTTTAGAACAATCTATATATCGAGTCTAAAGCAAAATGGGAAACAAGACTAAGCTTGAGAAATCTATTTTTTTGTTAATGTAAAATTGAAGGAATGAAAATTGTTTGTATGTTTTATGATGTGTAAAGGCTACCTCCTTTGAGCCTAGGACGACAATATTGGTCATGGGACAAATTTAGAGACTTGTTTTTATTTTAAGTATAGGCTTTATGCTAATAGTTTTTGAAAAGGTGGATCAATGTATATTTTGATTTCTCACTGGAAATATCGAATATGAAGATTTTTTTTCTTGGATCACACACACATATATGTATGACTATACATATGTATATCCATACATGTGTGCATGCTTGTGTGACTTTATATTAAATGGTGATGCATATGTATTTATGTGTAATTTTTTTTTTCTTTGGAAAATATTGTAAACTTTTATATTAGTATGAAAAAAGTTACATTCAATAAGAATATATAACTATCGATGAGTTCAATCCCCATTAAAAATTGGGTTGAATAACTCCAATAAATCATAACTATGGAAAAGCACATTCGCATAATGTCCATGGGCAAGTGTTGGCCACACATAGTATATTTTATCAAAATAATAACAATAAAGAGCATTATAACACGTTCTTATTGTCATTTACTAGCTTATTCGTTTTTCCATGGAAAAGAGAGATCTATAACGATAGAAATAAAATAGCATGGCATAAAATACTTTTAGGTATCAAGGGATCTTGTGAAAGCCATGCGATACCCCTTATTCATGTTATTTAATATACCGTGTACCCTCTAATAACTCTAGTGCTTTTATTTAAAGTGTGTCTTCCATGTTAAGCTCTTTGTAGATGTGACAATATGAGAAGGTTGAGAATAAACATTCCATGTTTTGTAATATACCTAGGGTATATTAGATCTATTAGGGTATATTAGATCTATTATCATAATGTAATAGTTATGTTTTTTTTTCAAGGACATGATTTATCACCCCCTATATGTATTTATATACAAGTCAATTGTATCTTTATGAAGATATGTATCAATTAATATTGATAATAATTATTTTATCTTTTGAGGATTATATGTACTTGTCCTAGCTATAATGGATGCTTAGGTGAAGTAACCATCAACTTCACTCCAATTAGTATTAAAGTAATTTTTCCACTAGCTTATGGTTAAGTACATTTTTTCCGGTTCTTCCATTGATCTGTGATTGGGTTTATTTTTCCAATCACATTTTCAAACAAAAAAAATATTCTACAGTAACTCCAGGCTTGTGGCCAATTGTAGTCCAAAACATAATCACCTAAAAAATATATACCTTCGTTGCAAACGATCGAAGACCAAAGTCCTTGCTAAAATAATTAAAGAAAGAAGTTGAGGAAAGCATATATGAAAAAAATACAAGTTTAGGTTGTCATTGAAGCTTCTAAATCACGTTGGTTTCAAATTCCCTATGGCCTAGTGGCTCAATCAATACTAAATTCATGGAGAAATTGTTGAATACATGAGAGACACCTTCAAATCCAAAGATCATTGCAAGAATCTACCAATAGTTGCATAAACTCCCATCATTTTCTATCTCAAAGTTTTGATACAGATTGAAGGTGGTATTAGTGGCCTAATCCTCCAACTATCATCATACCTTCATTTACCATTTCTCCACTGCTCTTACACCAACCGTTGACCATCTCATACGCATTTTGTTGTCATTCTCCATGTCACCCTTCATCCAATCATCTATTTTCCACAAATTCCATTCAATATCAACCTCACAATGATCGCCTCCATCTCTCACATTACATATCTGCCATTCAAACCAAAATTTGCAGCAGAAGCCCAAATTTGTTCTAAGTGGAATGGAATTTTGCATCAAGGACAAATGAGTAGATGTGAGCCTTTTTGTGGATAGAAGTCGACAAGATCCATGACAACCTTTATCACTGGAATAAGGGAAGTAAATGACTAACCACTCTTATCTTAATGTGTCTCTTGTAAATCATTATTGAACAATTTATCAACTATGCAGCTAGGTATTATATGTGTAAATATTGCATTTGTAAACATAATCAAATTATAAATCCAATAATTAGTTAACAACACAACTCTCATCGCATTGTATAATGAAGTATCATGTCGACCAGAGAATCCCACAGTCCAGAGAATCTATTTATCCTAGCCTTTGAAACATTATGCCTCAACCTCAATATAGAAAGTCCATATTATATACTTATGATTAAGTGAATGATGTGAAAATATTGGTAAAAAGTGTAAGTATTAAAAGGATATAAAGGGTAAGGGTGGAAGTTGCAGGGGGGATTATCCCAGATCCCGAAGGAAAATTTGAAATAACCTTCACCTGGGGTTTAGGAAAGTCCACAAACAATCAATATGAGTCATATGCCCTTCTATAGGGCCTTCTCATGTCAATTGAATATAGAATAAATAATTTCATTATCATAGGCGACTCAAGCATAATCATCACATTGATGTTCTCAAAATCAAGCTCATTTGAAAGCAAGTTTGCATTTATACTAGCTCGTACTAAGAAGGAGGTCTGCTATCTCCAAAAATTCTCATTTTTCCATGTCTTAAGAGAGCACAATCATCAAGTTGATACTCTAGTCAACGAGGCTATCACTCTAAAAATAGGGGAGATTAAGAAAAATGGGGGTTTATTTTATCAATCGATCCCTTAATCCTCATAGGTCATACGTATGAAGGTACGTAACATCACATTAATGCAACGTGTGTCACAACACTATAACAATTAGATTTCAATTGAGGCACCTCTTAGAAAGTAATGGATGTGCTCATTTAACCATAGACAATATAACAATATTGTCACCCAACCATAGGCTGAAGCCACCCCCGAGCACCTTAACCTTGACAGAGAATGATTCCAGAAGCAAACCAATAGCCAACCAAGGATAATGCACCAAGAAAAGATAACCAAGACTGATCATAAAGTCCAACCATAACCAACAGAAAGTTCGAGCCTAAACCAAGAATACATATTGTGGTAGCTATTGGCTGTAGCTGCTCCCCAAACTTGCGCACTTGCCCATTTTCTACAGTGTGCACCTCTTCCCAGCTGAAATTTTGAGCTGTAGTGTACAAAATGAGGTCTGGCTACTTGAATTTATACTGTTTCCTAAGCTGTTTGGGCCGACTTCTCATTCTAGAGGCTAGGTACTTAATATTAATTATTTCCTTGAGCCCACTTGTCTTCTAGGGTTAAGTTTAATACTTTAGGGTTTCTTCTTGCTTCTCAGAATATTCTATTATTGTCAGGGTTACATGTGGAGGTAAATACCTCTCCCAACTACCATAATATCAACACTCCCTCCTAGCTAGGGAGAAATTGAAGGCAATGGTCTTGAGCACAAACATACCATTCAACCGATAACATCATCATAGTCGTACAGACTATCTCATGATTAGATCACGAGCACCATCATCACTATCAGTGTCATCTGACAACATCAACTGCATCATCTCTCAAAACCATACTCAATCTGAGTAATCAGACATGATGTTGAATAAGTTACTCACTCCAAAGAGTGATACAAAAACCATTCTTTTAATCCAGGCATATGTCCTAGAAGAATAAATGTCTTGGACCATTTTTTGTCTGGAGAATGTTTGTCCATCAGTACACTGACCATCCATCTAGCTGATAATCATTTTCAACACTATTGATAGTCTACATGGCAATTAGAACAATGTAATTCAATATAACACAACTGTGTCTATCCATAGTAGTACACAACAACAATCTAGTGGTACACTACCACACCAAGTAGAACACAACTACTTAATCGGTGACACATAGTCACAACCGGTGGAACACATCCACCACAATACCATACATCTACTGTCCAGAGACATATAGTCCCCATAGAAATCATATCATATGATATCAACATGCACATAAAAACAATGTAATGATATAAACCGAATCATCGGAGCCATTCTTCCACTCACATATGTGAGATATGGAAGAGCATCTACCCTTAGAAGGTAAAACATCAGCCATGAGATAATGGACTATTCTTCTCAAGCATAAAAGAATATATGTCCTGATTTCTGAGCCTAGACCATTCACCTATCTGGGCCATTCCTTCGGCACTAAACAAAGTGCAACCTAGAGAGAAGGAATCTGCCCTTGGGAATGCCTGTCCCTGATTGTTGAACCTGGACCATTCACCTAATTGGCCCATTCTTCTGGCACTAAACAAAGTGCAACCTGGAGAGAATGAGTATGCCATAGGGAATGATTGTATGGACCATTTCCTAAGGAAATGAATGTCCTACACCAACCTCCAAAACAGACCATTCTTTGAAACTGCTCACAACTGTGAACTTCGAAAGAATGAATACTCGGCGAGGCAGGCCATTCTTCTTTACCACTACTGAAAGTGTCTGTCAAGAAGAAAGACTGTCTTAGACCATTCCCCCACACTAGCCACAAGGGGAATTGTTGTATATGGTATATCAATAATCTATCGAACCATTTTCATTACGAAAATGACCGTTCAATCTGGACCATTTTCCGAACTGGAAAATGCTTGTCCGTCAGAAATCTCAAATCACTTTCCGAACTGGAAAGGAACTGCTCATCCTGGACCATTTTTCGAACTGAAAAATGACTATCCATAAATCAATAACACATCAGTGCTCCCTCTCAACTTGGGAGTCATCTCTTCCCTTTTTCAATAAGGAAGTCATCTCCACGAGCTCCAGCTTGTTTCTTGAGTACGTAAACTTTTTCATCCTGGACAGAGGTTTTACCAAAATATCTGCTTATCTGCTCATCTGTGGAGATATATTGGAGAACCACTTCTCTTTTCTAGACCTCATCACGGAGAATGTAATGTTTGATCTCAATGTACTTCGGTCTTTCTGGAACACTGGTTTTCTCTGAAGGCTTCATATAGCTCTGATCATTATAATATATCATGGTTGAATTCAACACTTTTGTTTTATGCTAGTTCATGACATCGTGGCAAGGTTCAAACTGGAACATATCCAAGTGTCACTTATTCTGTCATCATGAGAGTTTGTCATGGATTAGCAATCCATCATCCCTGGACTTCTGAGTAACCATTTTGATACAATATCTCTGTTATAGAAAGTTTTCACCACGCTTCTATTGTCCATGAGAGGCTTTGCACAAAGTTTTTTGAATCCATACAAGATCTTCTTCCATATGCATACAAGGGTCTCTTTATGGTATACCTCAAAACCTTGAGGTTGCTCTACATATGCTTCTTGTTCAATTACTTTGTTGAGGAGAACAGTCCTTACATTCATCTTATGTAAACTCCAACCCATGGATATTGCAGGGAATATAATGGCTCAAGTAGAGGTATGTCTGGTTACTAGAACAAGCTATCATCATAGTCTTCTCCCTCCATCTGGGAGAACCTTTAGTTCTGGATCTTGCAATGCTTCAATTTATAAGTCTTCCATACACTGTTCTTCATCACAACTTCTATTTCTTCTGCTTGGTTGCTTTTAGTGAGTTCAAACCAAGCTGGTAGTCTTGTGATTCTTGATATAATGACTAGTTGTTCTGGATTTTATTTCTCTCTTGGAATCTTCATGTTCTTCCTCATGTTTTTGTTTAGCTCTTGGGTCCACGGAGTTTTCTATAGATTCTATGCCCTGAAGATTCTAGCTTCTTCCTTTCATCATAGGATCATGGATGTGGATGGACAACCATGGATACTTTAAGGCTTCTTTTCGAAGAAGACTTCTTCTAAAGTCAAATTGAACATGTGTTTCTTTTCATGGTTGCTACCATTGATGGGAACATGGATAGATACTTCATAATCCTCATTGGGTCATATTATTTGGTATTAGCTCCCTCCTAATTCTTTCTTCATGCATGAATGGATGCTCTTCTTTTGGAATTATGTAATTGGCTCCCTCCATCTAGGAGAGTCCACGCTTTCATCTGCATCCTTGTTGCCTTCTGCAAAGTGTCACAAGTATTTTTCTAATTTCCTCTTGATTGTTGACTTCGTTCTGTTTTTACTTCTTCTAGGTTTCTTCAAGTTTGATTCTGATTTTGGCTTATCTTGCAGTTGTAATAGCTTCCACAGGAATTGTTGCCAAGGATTGTCAATGTACTTCATCTTTTCATGTGTATTGCTCAACTTGTAGTCATCGTGATAGCAATCCTTATCTTGTTATTCTTCCATAGGTATTGTTTCTCTTTGAACATCTTATCTTCTAAGAAATAGATATGCATGATATGTACAGAAACTATGTAAACATGGTATGTACAAGAACTATGAAGAATATTGTTACCTTGTCTTAGAAGAAGAAGTTTGTTTTGGCCTTCTTCGAGGGTTCCCTTTCTTCGACAATTGATGCTCCATGTGTTTCCTTTCTTTTTTTTAACTCAGAACCTTGTTGTGAAAGCTTGATCATTGTATTTCTTTTGGGGTTTCTCTTTTGTACTAATCCTTGATTCTTCTTGTGCACAACAAGTCCAAAGTTCTTCAAATGTGGGATACTCCTTTCTTGTGTTCATGCTTGCGGAAAATGCATCGCATGTCTTCGGAAGGCCATTGAGTACTATATCTACCAGTTCCTTCTCTGAAATGATTTCTTCAATAGCTTGTAGTTGATCTCTTAATTGAGAGATTCTCACAAGGTATGATGTTATGCTATCATCATCATTCATTTTCATGTCACAAATATCATTCTTCGGACTCATTACTTGTCCAATGTTTCTGATTGAGAAGAGGTTTGTTAGGGCATCATACATCTTCTTAATGAGTCAAGATGGGAGATGTAGGGTATCAAGTGGTCTTTTATAGAGTCCACTATGATACTCATGGTATTGATGTCACTATCTTGGAACTTCTCCATAACTAAAATGTTCCAAGGTTCCTTCTCTTTTCCTTCTTCGAACTATGGTTCCGCGATCTTTCCTTTCACGATATCCAACACTTTATTTTTTGCAAGGATGATTTCAATCCTTGTCTTCCATGCTTTGAAGTTAGAAGCCCCTTCTAACCTATTTTTTGACTTCATAGAGTAAGTCATAATTGATTTGACTTGGTCAACCCTTAATTTTGACCAAAAACTCAAACTTGACATCTTAGCTTGTTGAGAGTACCAGAAGATGCGTTAGGCTAGGGCGCACTAGTCTATCCAGAAATTAGGTCAATCTCTTCACTTGAGGTGCCTTAACGAGAGGGTTAGGGTTTCGTTACTGCTGCAAAGACTCACTACAACTTCAATTGTAACTGAGCAAATCCTCCCAATCTATCTTCCAATGGTTAGATTATCCGAAGATAGTGTGGGCCCATAACTTGTTAGAAAGTAATGGATGTGCTCATTTAACCATAAACAATATAACAATATTGTCACCCAACCATAGGCCAAAGACACCCCCGAGCACCTTAACCTTGACAGAGAATGATTCCAGAAGCAAACCAATAGCCAACCAAGGCTAATGCACCAAGAAAAGATAACCAATACTGATGAGAAATTCCAACCATAACCAACAAAAAGTCCGAGCCTAAACCAAGAATACAGATTGCGACAACTGTCGGTTGCAGCTACTCCCCAAACTTGCACATTTGCCCAATTTCTGCAGTGCACACCTCTTCCCAGCTGAAATTATGAGTTGTAGTGTACAAAATGAGGTCTGGATACTTGAATTTATATTGTTTCCTGAGTTGTTTGGGTCGACTTCTCATTCTGGAGGCTAAGTACTTAATATTAATTATTTCCTTGAGTAGACTTGTCTTCTAGGGTTAAGTTTAATACTATAGGGATTCTTCTTGCTTCCTAAAATATTATATTATTGTCAGGGTTACACGTGGAGGTAAATACCTCCCGCAGCTACCATAATATCAACAACACCTAGATACAAAAGGACTTTCCCATCCTCCTCTTGCATGGTCGAACTAAATTTTGGTTTGTCTCTTGAGCATCTCGATGAGATTTATCAAAGGTGAGATGTGATAATGGATTTTGGTATGGGAGAAGTGAGCATCGTCATTTGGAGCAAGGCTATTTGGAACACCCCTCCTATTGTTAATGATTCAATTTAGACACTTGCATACAATCATAATGGAATTTAAGTTATGTTTAAGAAAATGCATTAGTCAATCTTCGCAAAATGTGTAAGGTTGCACAATTGCGTCAAGATGTAAAAGAAAGTGATTATATATATATA
>JASDQU010819213.1:9101-19426 GCA_032191745.1 Picea mariana | reverse complement strand
GTGGCAAGTTAGGTGGGATTGTGGTTTCAAAATATCACAAGGGTACGGGTTTGATACAATTTCTTCTAGGAAACTCTACTGGTGGTCCTACGCTCTGCCCTTGTGACTAAAACATGTCGAAAACTTTAGTATGTGGTAGTGATATGACTCAGTGTATGAAGTTTTATGAAGGTTGGTAGGTGAAATCCAACAAGCACAAGGAGGCTTTGTCTCCAGCTATATTGGACAAACTTGGTCATGCAGTGAGTCCCACTTCGCGAGTGAAGTCCTTCAAAGATGTTGTGACCCTTTCACCTTATAGGGGTGCATCATCCTTGGGGACTATAACATTTAGCAACATATTTAGTACATTGGGAAACCCTCTATCCTTTGAATGAAGCTCTCCGTTTTTTCTTGGAATGTTAGAGGGATGATAATCCCATGCCATAAGCATTATTTGAGGATCTTTTAAGAAAATTAAGCCAGAGGTGGTTTGTTTTTGCAGGAGATCAAGTTCGTTGGATTTGAATTTTGTAACCACATAAGTTATGTTCGTCATTACCCTTTGCTCAATACAAAATGGGAAATCTCTTGGAATTAATGGATTGTCTTGTGAGTTCTACAAGGCGATGTGGGATAAGGTGGGGGATTACTTCTGCAAACCTCACTTATGAGGTTTTTTATTTAGGTAGCTTATTAGAGTCACTTAATCGGGGATAGATTAAGCTTATTCCAAAGAATGTTGCCAGGGACTTTATTGGTGGGTGGTGTCTAATAACTTTGTTGAGCATTGCCTATAAAATCATGGCTAAGGAAGTAGCTTTGCAAGTGCAAGATATGGCAAAGATGATTGTGCATCAAGAGCAGACAGGGTTTGTGCAGGGGTGGTTTATTTTGGATACAATCTTATCAGCTTGGGAGGCCAAGAGTGGGCCAAGAAGTCTGATGAGTAGGGTCTCTACCTGAAGATTGACTTTGACAACACCTATGATAAAATTCACTAAATGTTTATCATGGACATGTTGACTTGCCTTGGCTTTGGCTTGTGACGTGTCAACATGATTAATACACTTTTCTCATGTGATTTATCCTTTGTCTTAGTGAATAATTCTATCTCCATGCATCCACCTGCATAGGTCTATCAAACACGGGTTTTCATTTGTGCCCTACCTTTATCTTTTGATTGTTGATGCCCTTGATTATTTGTTGGAGTTGACTCACTTACATGGTCATCTTAGAGGTATTTCCCTACTAGGGGGTATGGAGATGGTGCAAAGATGGTGAATAACCATTTTGCGGATGATTCACTTGTGTTTGTGAGCGTTGAGCAGGATTTTGTTTCTACTGCTAGAGATTGTCTGACCATGTTCTACAAGGCCTTTGGGGCTATTGTCAATGATCACAAGATTGACTTTTGGTTGGTTGGTCTTGATGAGCCCTCTTCTTGGATTCTAGAGCTTGGAATTTTGTTTGTCCTAGTGTTATTGTGAGATATCTTAGCATCCCATTTGGTTTTGGACTCTCTTCAATGGCTATGTGGGATTGGTGCCTTGAGCAATTGCAACATAAGCTTATCTTTTGGCAGTGTAAGGATCTCCCATTTTCTAGTAAGTTCATTGTGGAGAGCAGAATCCTACAACCTTCTCACATTTATTATGTTCCCTATTGGCTTTCAAACATGGCCCAGTTTCATCAATTGGTGTTTTTCTTACGATCATATTTGTGGGCCAAGTATGGTGGGGCTCGAGATATTCCCATGATTCCTTGGGATGTTTTCATTATGCCCAAGGATGAGGGAGGTATTGGGTCGATAGATGTCATGACTTAGTGGAGTATCTTTGCAGCAAAGTGGTGATTAGATGTTTAGAGGGGACCTCCATTTAGCAAGTTTTGATGCGACATAGGTTGCTTTCAATTCAACATGTTGGTAAAAGTAGGGATTTGTTTGGCTTATGTGATATAATCTCTACTCCACATAATTTCTACATTGCAGGCTCGCTTAGTCTTATGAGTATTTGGGTAGCTTGGAGAAAAGTAGCAGGTTTGGTTTATTGGCAGATGTTAGGTAGTCAAATAGGGTGGGATTCGGCTAAAAGACCAATTTAGAGTTGAAAGCTAGAGGGCACTTGGGTCTCTGATCTTCCCTATTTTCAAGCAAGGAGATTTAGCAGGAAACATATTTTTTTCTGGAGGGACCTATGGGATGCCAATTCTATTTCTTGGAAGGATTGGTGCTCGGTGGCTCAAGAGTATGCTTTGTCTCCTATAGATTGGCTCACTTTTTCAAAGATTATTGGGCTCCTTCCACAAGAAGATCTGTTCAAAATGAACATTGATATGTTAAGGCCCTTTTGGCGTGATTGGGAGTAAAGTTTTGGATGTCCTTTGTCTCAATATGATTCATACAAATTGTACTATGTTTTGCAATAGAGGCATGTGTTGGGCTCAATTTTGAATGCATGATGGGTTTCATTGGATGTCGAGAGTCATTGGATTCAGAGATTGCATAATGTATGGTCAATATGGATTTCCTATAAACTCCAAGTGTTTGATTGGTTGGTGATTTACTAGGGCCTCCCCACCAAGGCTCAACTTGCCAAGAGTGGCCTTTCTAATGGTCTTTGTTGCTCCTGCCTTAAGGAGGAAACAATGAAACACATTTAATAGGAGTGCTTGCGTAGTTTTGTTGGGAACATCCTCAGTCTCAGTTCCCAAGTATTCTACAGGGGCATCTGCATTGCAGAGCAGTGTTGTTGGGGATTCTAGATATGTGATTTAGGATTCGCTTGCTAGTATCTAGCATTATTTGAGAATTTTAGCCTTGTTTGTTCTTCGAAAACTCCACTGCAAATATCTATTTGAGAACGAGGTTAGTTCTTTAGTCACTTTTTGTCAACGATGGAGAGAGTAGGTATGTATGTAACTATTAACAAAAGGGGATTCATTGAGTAAGGATGCCAAAACTATTAGATTCTGGTGCCTATTATGATTTCATGGCTATTCTAGTTTCTTTAAGGAAGAGGTTGTAATTTTCATTGTATATACACTTCCTCTTTCCCTTTTATTTTGTTGTTGACGTAAATATTTTTCTATATATATAAGAAGTATCTTTAAAAAAAAAAATATTCCTTCAAATGATTTATAGAGTTTAGTTTTATATATCCTTCAGTTGAGGATTGAACAAAGATGGTGGTGCTCTGGGGGAATATTGTGAAAGAGTCATAGAGTGATTGGCTTTGTTTATGAATGAAAAATAATTAGACTTGAAACACCAATGGAAACAAAGCATCAAGTTCCCCCAAGAATCTAGAAGAATACTAGTTTATGTAATTCACTATATTGGAATTTTAGTTTACTAATCAACGAGGTTTAACTTGTGGGGATTGATGGGTGGGGGTGTTTCGAAGAAGAAGGTGATATATATATATATATATATATATATATATATATATATATATATATATATATATTAATGGTATAATTAATATATTGACTTTACATTAATGGTATAATTAATACATTAACAATATAATAAATATTTAATGGGCTTTGTAATATACAATACGGTTTATTACAAGTCATCCCTCTTTGAAAATCTTCATCCTCAAAGCATGGGTAAAGGTGAATGCTTGGAACTAAGCTCCTCATTTTCCCAAGTAGCTTCATCTTATGGTAAGTTTTTCCATTTGATCATATACTCATTAACTCTTCTAGAACATGGGAATTTGGTTCGTACTTCTAAGATACCTTCAGGAAGTAAAATTAACTTTCCTTCTTCATCTAAAAGAGGTAATTATGTTTTTATATGGACAATACAATGCAACATTTTCTTCAAAAAAGAAACATGAAAAACATCATACAATTTCCCTTTATTTGAAATATCAAGGGCATAAGCAACTTGACCGATTCTCTTTCGAATTTGATAGGGTCCATAAAACTTAGGAGACAGTTTGTGTTTCTTGTAATTTTTAAGAGAAATTTGTTTGTAAGGTTGTAATTGAACAAACACCCAATATCCTGTCATAAATTCTTGGTTGGTTCTTCTTTTGTCATCTTGTTGTTTGATTCAGTGCCTTGCATGTTCGAGGTGAGCTTTAAGAGTGCATAAAATTTCATTTGATGTAGCTAGATAGTCTTTAACGACATGAACTTTGGAATTGATAACATATTCCTTACTTGAGGGAGGTGGATAACCATACAGTGCTTCAAACAAGGATATTTTTGATGAGGTATGATATGTACTATTGTACCACCATTCTGTAAGATGTAACCAATTAATCTATTGTGTCCGACGATCATTCACAAAATTCCTTAGGTACCCTTCAAGGAATTTATTAACCACTTCAGTCTGACCATCTGTTTGGGGATGGTATGAAGTACTCATGGATAAGGATGTCCCAACTTGGTGAAATAGTTCTTTCCAAAAGTTGCTAGTGAACTTGGGATCCATGTTGCTTACGATAACCTTGGGAAATCCATGAAGCTTAAAAATATTTTTAACATATCTATCAACGACTTGTCTAGCCTTGGCTTTCGAAGAAATCCCAACAAAGTGGGCATATTTGGTTAGTCGATCTACATTACAAATATATCATATTTTCCTTCAAAACTAGGAAGACCAATAATAAACTCCATAGATATTTCAGACCATTTTTGGACTGGAACATGAAGGGGTTGAAGAAGACCCGGAGGAGCGATTGTTTAAAACTTTTGTCATTGACAAGTGCCACATTTTTCCACATGTTTCTGAATGTCGGACCACATACCTTTCCAAAAGAAACACTGACGTATATTGTAGTAAGTTTTGAAAAACCCCACATGGCCTATTGTCGGAGAATCATGATTTTCTTTCAAAACTTGGAGTTTGAACTTGGAAGATTTGGGTATAAATATCCTTCGTTTGTACCATAGTATGTCATTCTCCCAAGTGAATTTAGGATTTGTAGTTGGGTTGCTTTCAACTTCCTCTATTAGCTTCTTTATCTCTGTATTTTTTGACATACTCAATTTGAACTTCTGAGATGCATTCATGAATGACGATGGAAATAATGCATAGTGTAGCGTCACTATCAAGTTTCCTTTATAACCCGTCTACAACCAAATTCTCCCTTCCCTTTTTATAAATAATATCGAAGTCAAAGACCTAGATTTTGCTCACCTATTTTTGTTGCTCTAATGAAAGGTTCTTCTGAGTTAGAAAATACGTCAAGCTATTGTGGTCCGTTTTCATGAGAAATTTTGTTTCCAACAAGTATTGTTTCCATTTAACCAAGGCATGCATAATTGTCAACATTTCTTTGTCATATGTTGATTTTGTTTGCTCCTTTGGTTTGAATTTTTTACTTTCAAATGCAATGGGATGATTATATTGCATAAGGATGACACCTAATCTTGTTCTTGAGGCATCACATTCAAGGACAAATGTTTTGGAGAAATCTAGTCAAGCATGGGTGAGTACAAACAATCATGGGGAAAGARTGAAAGTCAAACAATCATTTTGGGTAAGAGTGAGAGTCAAGCAAGCAAAGGAGAGGAAGGAAATTCAAGTAGGAAGGAAGTAGATTTTTTACGTGTGGTTTTTGGGCAACAAAAGGAGAGTTGGGTGCTAACAAAGAGCTCCAACAATGTTGTAGCCATGGAGAGAGTTTTACCTGCTAATTTTAGAGAGGAAGAGACAAAATGGGCGTTGGAGAGAGAACCATTCATGTTGTTTATGAGAGCAGCCATTGTTGGGTTTTTTTTATGTTGGAAATCATGGGATATGTGCTTGTAGAACGACATGTGTGCTTATTGAATTGGTTGTGTGCCTGTAGTGTGTATTTCCCATTGAGGAAATAGTTCAAGAGCCATGTGAGGGATGTTGTGAGCGCTCCTGGAGCAGCTAAGAGTTATGGGAGTCCCCAACTATAAGATTCCTAGCCAATCGAGTGCTCTAGAAGCCTTGGACGAAAGTGGGAAGGCCTAAGGGATTGTGTGTAGTGAAGGGGGATCCCATTCCTTGGGTTGTGCAAGTTGAGGGGAAGAGAGTTGGTGGATTAGAATGATTGTTGGAGTAGGAATCTGGGAATTGGGCTACCGAATGTGGAGATTGGGAAGCCAAGAGAGCCAGACCTCCTTGTGGACTCTGTAATGTCCCCATTTTGGGACATTATAACTTTACAGAGTGTTATGCCTACCAAAGTAGCCAGATAGAGGTGATAGAGAGTTCGAGAGATATTGAGGGGTTTTATTGGGCCTGACGTGCATAGTTCATCATCAGGATCCATTCCGTACAACTTGGTTTTGGTTTCGTTGCATTTCGACGATTTCCGTAATTTTGGGTTATTATGGGTCATATCTTAATTAATTTCACTAAGAAGGTCATAATGGGCATATTACTTGGAGAAACCTCTTAGTGTAATAGCTCATCAGAATCGAGAAGAAGAGCACTACAAGATAAGATGATGAGAAGTGACTTTCAGTGGCTGGAGAAGCCATAAGGATGGATAAATAACTTTTTAGAGGTAAAATGATTAATTAATTAAGTGATTTAATCAAGGAATAATAAAATAAAGTAAAAGTCACTTGGAGGGAAAAGGTCAACAACAAATTAGGGTTTCAGCAGTGAATTAGGGTTTTGGAAAGCTATAAGAGAAGAGTCATTGACCTAATTCATCATTATGCAGATTATGACTTGTCATTGAGGAGAAGAGACACATCTCAGGAGAGATAGTTCAGTGGATTCCAGGAGGAAGACACCAATTGGCTGATTTCGGTGTTGAGAGACACACCCTAGTCACCGGGGAGATCATTCAGGTCTTCCATCATTCTTCAGCAGCAGTTACACAATGTTCAACAACAAGGGCACATTCATCCAGAGTGAGGGCGCAGCTTCTGAGAGGGTTTTTAGTCGACTTATCCCATCTAGGGAGAATTATGAGATTTCCCTCCGACCCATTTGAGAGGAGGGCAAGGCGCATATTTTGCTTGGTTCTTCATCAGATTCCGACAGAGGAATCAACTGGGATGCATTTTCCAGACTTGGATGTGCAACACTTTTGGTGGGCACATTTGGGGTTCCAGAGCGAGCATCAGACCATATTCAGGGAAACCCTTCCAACCCATTTACCAGTAGACCAAGGCGGTCGTTTTGAGACATATCTCGTTCGATTCTAACAGTGGAATCACTAGGACGCATTTTGCTAGAAGAAGAGGGGCACATTCCCCTAGGGGTATCCATCCGGGGTCCAGACTCATCAACAGAGGGGTTCGACAGATACCAGTATTGAGGACTAGAGCAAGGCGCATCATTTGGGGCAGTTTCTAGGCCATTCCGAGAAGTATAGCTCCCAGGATGAACTTTCCAGACTTCCAGCAGTTATCGTCAGAGTTGTCATAGTTCGAGCGCATCCATTGATCCCGTAGTGCTCACATATTCCGGGTATTATATTTAGTTGTTTATTTGTATTCCGGCTAAGATCGTTTTGTCTTTTGATCTAGTTGAGTGTTGTCATTTTATTCAGCCGCATTCGGCCTTTGTAATCAGCAGAGGTATCATAATATAAACTTTGTAGTCCTTTGTCGCATTTATTATTTGTATGACCATTTATATGTTGTAAACAATTGATCCTACACACGCATTATCAACGTTTCCTAGACTAGCCAAGTCAGGAACATTACAGACTCATAGGCTTAGCTCGGGGGTGGCTCGTTGGTTAGAAAATGAAAAAACAACACCTATGGCTGGGAGGAACCTCCTTCGTACACAACTAATTGGTTCATCTTTAAACATATAAATTTATGTTATGTTTTGTGATGCTAATTTCGTTGTTAATTGTTTATATGAATGATGTATGTTTGATGTTTTGCTTAAGCAACTACATTCATGGTTTTTATTATGTTGTTAATTGCATGAGTTGTTTGGCACATTGTGTGCATGCGTATTCTTGCATCGTATCAAAGTCATGTTAAGTCATTTTTCTAGTAATGTGTCTTAGCTTGGAGTCTAAGTCTATTACATTGAGTGCTTGACAATGAACATTAACTTAAATAAATGTCCATTATTACATTTAAATATCTATTGTTACACGTAGACATCAATTTATTTAATACAATTAAGTAGTATTTTTAATATTCAATTTTAAATATGGTAAAAAGAGTTATTTTTCAAAAATATTATTTACTACACAATTTTTAAAAAATTTCATAGAATTTTATTACTTAATCAAAAAATTAATCTACTTAATCAAAAACATTAATCTAAAATAACAAGGAGCTCAAAGCTATATACCTTGCATTGTATACACTAATAATTTTTTTATAAATATATTAAGAACAAACTAACTTTTATTTTATTGGAAATGGCTAGAATTAATGGTATTTTAATCGTTTTAAATGTACAAGACCTTATATGCTTCGAATATTTTTCATCGTCACAGTGAATAAAAGACTGTGATTTTAAAAATTAACTTCCTTGCATCACAAAAGATGTTAGTTAGTCATTAAAAAAAGACGATTAAGATAATTAACATAACCATGATGATTGACTTTAAATACCGGGGTTCAAATTTTTACTTCACTTTTAATTTTTTTGAGAATTATTTTACTGGAATCGTTAGCTTCCTGGTTGTTCGTTGTTCGTGGGGGCGCCGGCCAGCTCCGCTTTTTACCAGCTGTACGTGAATTTCTAAAATTAATGTTGCGAACTAGCTTGAGATGGAATCGAAAATCCCTCCATAAGTTCCCCTCGCTCTCACTTTTGTTACTCCCATGGAACAGGTTGCTCGGTACGTGTGAGGTATGTACGTACTTTGTTATAGGCTAGCTGGACTTGGTTTCAAGCCTGCAACGAGAAGCACAACTTCTATTGGAAAAGGGAATAAAGGCACGAACTGTGTTCAGTGCCAGAATTTTTTAAACTTAAAAATAATGGAATTGAGGCTTCTGAAAATATTATCCGGTTAATGGAAATCAAAAAGATTTTGAAAATAATTAATATATGATTAAAATAATCTAAAATTATATTAGAATTAGGGTTTAGATTGGAGCTTATATTAATATGAATAAATTTAATATATTTGAAAAATAATTAATATATGATTAAATAATCTAAAATTATATTAAAATTAAAATTATATTAAAATTAGGTTTTGTATCACTATAACAAATTTAATAGATGGTAAATTAAATGCCCAATTCTGAAGGCATTTTCTAAGTGTATAGTAGATCTAAATTATCTATAGGCTTTCATCAGCCACATAATTGTGGTTGTGCTTATTAGCTGAAAGCAATATTCCCTTCCAACATATACTACTAATAAAAAACTCAATAGTTTAAATGTGGCATTTTCAATATTCAATTTAAAGATATCTTCAAAGGTTTTTCATTTTTTTTAAAAACGAAACGGGAGGATCTAAATTATCAAAAAGGTGTAGTCGAACCTCGCAAAAAATATAATTAGAGAAACTCAGAGAAAGATGACAAAATTTTGAGGCTTCCGAAGAACTTCCTATTCTGACTACTTTTGAATACAACAATATTTCTTTAGCAATTTTGCTTATAGAAGGCTACACAGAGTAAATTCTATTAATATATGCCGAGAATAAAGGCAGAGAAACATTGCATTAAATACCAAAAGTAGGAGATACCCTCGAGCTTGATGTCTCCATTTCAAACTTGATGCAGGAGTAGGTTAACTCAGAGCAAAAAACTTGACGCAGGAGTAGGTTAATTCAGAGCAAACAGATCTTTTTTCAAGTAAAAAAATGGGTTTGAATTTGACTAGATTTTCACGGGTAGTTTGAGTTTTGTATGGATTAAAGTTCCATGCATTTCAGAATCTCATTTCAGGAGTTTTGCCTCATTTTAAACCAACCTAGATGCTCAGGAAATCGATCAGGATTCTGGATTGACCAAAAATTTAAAATGGAACCACGAAAAAACCTGCCGGAAAAATAACTTGGGAGGAAAGATTGCTGTAGAGTTAACCCATTCCCTTGATGCCTCCATTTCAAAATCTCCAGTAAAGATGTTCAAGTCTCTCCATTTCAAAATCTTCAGTAAGAATGTTCAAGTCTCTCCATTTCAAAATCTCCAATAAAGATCAATATTGCATAGCAGGTTGGATATTAACCACCATGAAAAAGTGCCTGGAAAGCATTGTACCCTTATGATGTCAACCTTATTACATGTGATTGCCACACTGATGCATCTAACAAAATCGTGCTCGTCATAAGTCATTCTGAAATTGATTTAAAAGAGGAATGCCCATTAATTAGAATAACCTCTCTTTGCAATTTAATTGCTTTATTTGCACATTGATCTCCTAATCTATTATTTTCTCTAAATATATGAAATTGTGTTTTTTT
>JASDQU010819210.1:2871-13465 GCA_032191745.1 Picea mariana | reverse complement strand
AGGGATAAGAAAATTACACTAAATTACCCCTTTAAATATGCATGTGCCCATCTTGACACATGGCACACAAAGAACTACCTTTTCCTCCACTTGGTAGTTCGTTCCACCACTTTGGAACTTGGGATAAATCACATCATAAGACTCGGGACTTTAGGAATATATTATAATATTACCTTAGCTTAATCCCCTTTGACTTGACCCCTTTTCTTAATCCTTTATCCCCCTTTCCCCATCGTGGAGTCCTAGCCCCCATATTCTTTCGTCTGACTTGGTCTACAACAGTGATGTATTTTATTAATAATACGAGTGTCATTACATTATGCAATGTTAGGCTCACCTAGCCTTTCAACATATAGGCTCTCCAACCTAATATCACATATACACATACACTCAAGCCCATAACATCCCAGCTCACAAACCTATAAAACAAATGTACATTTACAACTTGGGGTTATCACATCTCGAGACACACTTGGGTTTATGTATTAAAACTTAACAGTGAAGATTTTGACATGTTTTTGACATGTTTTTAACCTATAAGGTCATTGTAGAAAAACAATATGGATATCAACTTCAAAAGTTAAGAACATATAATGGAGTAAAATAGGTTAACAATAAATTTACAACTTATTGCATTGCACAAGGAATTCAGATGTAACATATTGTTCCATATATACCACAACAAAATGATGTTACTAGGAGAAATAACCATATATTAATATATATGGGAAATTGTATGATCTAATCTAAGGGATTAAGTCCTCATTTTTTGGCAGAAACCAGTAATTTTTTCAATTACATAGTAAATCACACTCCCATAAAGGTCTTAAAGAACATAACACCAAAAGAGACATGGAGTAAAACTAAACTAGATGTAAGAAACTTTTGTGTGTTTGTTAGTGAACCACAGGCTCACATTCCTAATGAAAAAAGGAAAGCATTACAACCTAAGTGTGAGAAGTGCATTTTTGTTGGATATTCTGAATATGTAAAAGATTATAGATTTATTCAAGCTACTTCCAATGAAATTATTATTAGGAAATATTTAATTTTGTTGAATGTTTCTTGGTGTGTGAGCCTAATTCGATAATTGTGTCAGCTTTAGTCTATGAGCCATATTCATCATTTGTGTCATCTTTTATTCCTAACTTTTTTTCTAGTGCTCATATTCTGGTTTCTTTTTCAGATGATAACAGTGAGGATGAAAATCCACCTTTGCATGCTCACCTTCCTCCAGTTGGGTTTGTTGAACATGAACCTACACCAACACCACAACTTCCTTAATGAGTTTGTAGAACATGAAAAGTAGTTGGTGATCTTTCCAATGATCCTTCGGATTTGCATCATACACATTCATAGTTCTAGTGAGACTTCTCCCTTTTGGCTCAAGTTTCAGAGACTCATGATCTAAAAACATTTGCAGAAGATTCTATCCATCCAGATTGGGACATAACAATGAGTGAAGAATATTGTTCCTTATTGGTGAATGATACTTGGGATCTTGTACCTCTTCCAAAAGGAAGAAAACCTGTAAGATGTAAATAGGATTAGATAACTAAGTATGCATAAAATGGAAGTGTTTAAAGACATAAGTCTTGACTAATTGACAAAGGATTTTCTCAAGTAGAAGGCATTGACTATACTAAAACATTTTCCCCTCTAGCCAAAATTAATTCCATTTTCCTTGTTCTAGCCCTTGCCACTTCATATAAATGGGGGTTTCATCAAATGGATGTTAAATCTACTTTATTGTATAATGATTTACAAGAAAAAATTTATATGGAACAACCTCTTGGCTATATTCATAATGACTCCACCCTTATTTTGCAACTTATGAAATCTTTCTATGGTCTTAAGCAACCCACTCATGCTTAGCATGTTAAAATGGATAGTTTTCTTATTGAAACCAACTTTTCTAGATGGCACTTAACCCCAATGTCTATACTAGGAAAGTAGGTAACCATCTCAGCATACTTGTTCTTTATGTTGGTGACCTTATATTCACTAGTAGTGACCCCAAGCTCTTAACCCATGTGAAACCCATCCTGTTAGCGTCGGAAGTCACTCCTGGATTGCTTGCAGGAGCAGAGCCCAACACCCATCAGTTTATGTCACGATAGTTTTAAAAGGGTGATCAAATGGAGGTAAAGACTCAAGGAAGTATCATTCTAACTCAGGGACTGGGTCTAGCATGTATGAGACAAAGGAGGTCTTGATCTAACTTCAGCCAGTGGGTTGATTAAAAGGTGGACAGGTAGAAGACTCGGTAGGAGGGGTGAACAAACTACTTTGGGCAACAGGCTTTCAGCGGTTTGCAGAAGAAAGACTATGAATACAAGATCCTCTTGGTTCAGGGTCTCAAGAAACTGAAAACAGGACTTGACTAGATCCTCCAATTCCAAGTCACTCAGCGCTGGGAAAATCACAGGAACTGATCAGAGAGAACGTAACTATTATAGTGATCCATTACAACATCATCCTATAACATCTACAACTCGACTGGATCCTCCAATTCCGAGTTGTTCTAACATAGTGTAAACAGAGACGTGAAAGAAACTGGCATCAATAAGGCAAGAAGTCTCAAAAGTTCATACATAACTAGAGCAACAATGCTTCATTAAAACTTTACAACTGGGAGCTTTGCTCAACCATCCATCCCCTAAAATTACAAAAGACTGAGTCTATATACTCAGGAAAATTCGCCTCACAGAGGTGTGCCCAGTCACCCCGGGCTTGATGTCTCTTCAGTCAAACTCGTACTGATATCTTTCTTTAAGTGCCATCTTAACTACGCAGGGCTCCTGTAAGGAGGGTAGCTGAGCCATTAAGTGTTGGGCTAGCGTGCATAGACATCTCTGTCGAGTTGAGGACTTCGGCATGGCGTCTTTGAGAAAATCGATACACAGGACTTCCTCGAGTAGACGGTTCGCCAGACCCTCCATCCCCTCACTTAATGAATGAAAGGAGGTTTCAACTACCGCTCTTGTCATCATTTACTCCAGGCGAGAAACAATATGGAGATCGGATTCGATGGTGCTTGGAGACTGCGACGATCCTCTCTGTAACTGAACTCGGTGCTTCGGCCTTCTTTACGCAGCTTCTCTCTTTCTCCAAGTGACCAAGGGCTATGACCACATGTCTATTCCCATGGCACTTTTCAGCATTCACGAATATGAAGGGACTGATCCTTGCTGATCGAAATCGCGATGAGCGATATGTCGAGACGGCTCAATCTGGTGCTGCGTGTCCTTCAAATCTGACGGTCCTAAACTCACCCGACGTTGCTGTGGGCCCCAGGTCCTGAACGCTCTCACTACTTCACGTATCAAGATATGATGGAGTTGTTATTTGCGCTTTGAAACTGTGATGGGCGAAAAGGCGGGGAGCTTAATCACGCGCCAGGTGTCTGCATCAAATGGATGGCTGAGATTGCCCCGTGATACTGTGGGCCCAATCTTTAAAAGTTCTTTCCCTTTTGCGATTCACGAGTTCATGGGTCAAAGACCCTCTGCTTCCCTTTCTAAACTCGTGATCCCCGATATGGCAATACGGATCGGGCCCCCTTTCTGGTCAACGCTCTCTGCATGTAACTGTCAACTAGAGCCCAGGCACTAACTCCTCTCGCAACTCGCAGATTCATGAGCTAGAGTATCAAACTTTGGCATTCTCCCCTCGCGAAGTCCCGAGACGCGATGGTTAGCGAAGGTTGACCCCCTCTGGGCACTTTTTCGCAACTCGCAATCTCGCGCAATTAAAAGACATGGTCCGCCCTCCGAACTTATGAACCCCGAGTTCGAGAAATAACTACTTCACTTGAATGGCTTGCGATCAACGGCCCTCGTAACTTCATGAGTGCCTCCTGAAGGATTTCGACCTTTGACTTCCTTAAAACTTTAGGCGCTATACTTGACGTGACTCGGTTAATCTACAATTACCCATCGATCGCTGCTCTTCTCTGTTGACGAATTCTTGCCGCAGAAGAATGAAGTACTCGCTCGCTTGATTTAAGCTCGAAATAGATTTTTCCTTTGAGCCACGCCCTGYGCTCCTTGCACCATTTGAAATCATGAATACTCTTGTGCCCCGAGACCAAAATTGTTGCTAACATTAGGCTCCATGGGGGATAGAGTCGTCCCTTTGATGCTCTAAGGACTCACTTTGCAGTTCCAGTGCCTTGCTATTGGGCTATGGAGTCATTATTAGGCCGCAAAAATAAAAAYGAAAATGAAAAAAGAAACAAAAAGAACAGTATTTACAAACAAAGGATCCATCTGAGACTCAAACAAAACATTTCTTCAGGAAATTCCCATTCACCGAGCTGCTAAAAACTTCTTTACCCTCCAAATCCTGCAATCTGTATGTGTTATTTGAGGAAAGTTTAGAGATATTCAAGGGCCCAATCCATAGGACTTCAAATTTGCCATGCTTGCCCTTATCTTGCTTAAGAGCATCCCATTTCAGCACCAGGTCTCCTATTTGGAACCGCTCCTTCTTGGCCCTCTTATCGAAAACCTGCTTGATCTTTTGCTGATGGTCCTAAATTGTGTCCACTGTCTGCTCCCTAGCTTGCTAGACCTCCATTAGCTGATGAATCCTTCTAATCATGTCATCAGGCTCCTCCTGATAGTCCTAGAGGAATTTTGCTACAGGAATGGCTAACTGAGAAGGGAAAATAGCCTTCGCTCCATAGATTAATTGGAAAGGAGAGACGTCGATAGATCTCTTTGTGGTCACTCGGTCGGCCCATAGAGAAAATTTTAATCTAGAATGCCAGGCCTTCTTGTTGTCTTCCAACAGCCTTTTGATGATCCTTATCAGGATTTTGTTGGAGGATTCTGCTAAACCGTTGCCCTATGGATAATATGGGGTGGAGTGAATCAGTTTGATCCCGAACTACTCACAGAACTTGGCTAATGGCCCAGACCCGAAAGCAGTTTCATTATCAGTGACAATCTTATTTGGGAAGCCAAACCTTGTGATGAGGTCCTCTAGGAATCCAATGCTTACCTTGTGGGAAGCACTCCTAGTAGGGGTAGCTTCAATCCACTTGGTAAATAAATCTGTAGCAGTCAGGATCCACCTGTGCTGCCCACTAGAAGCAGGGTGAATTTCTCCAATGAAATCAAGGCCCCATTGCTGGAAAGGCCCTGAAACCACCACCGGATTTAACGGCAGAGACCTAAGTTGTTGCTTTCCTGCAAATTTTTGACATTTGATACAGGCTCTGACCCTTTTGCAGATGTCATTGAACATGGTAGGCCAGTAATATCCGGCCCTGAGGATTTTGTGGGCTGTAGCTTTCCAGAAATGGTGCCCTCCACATAGGCCACTGTGAAATTCAACTGCGATCATCTCGACCTCTTGTGGACTCATGCATTTTAGAAGCACCCCCAGGGGGTCTTTCCAATATAACACTTGATTGATCAGGCAATATCTGACTGCTTTGAGCTTCAGATATCTTGCTTTGCTTCTTTGCAAGGCGTCTAGAGGTCGCAACTCCTGCAGAAAGTATATGGCATCCTTATACCAAGGACATCGCACCAATGGGGGCTCCCTTTGATGGTCTATGTCAGGTGGTTGATTCTGCTGAATACCTAAGTATCCGTTGATGAAACTTATCCCCAAAGCTTGGCAGTTTGCTTCAGCCAACAATTTGGCTAAACCTTGACCTTTGATCAATTTGGTGGGCCTTATTTCCAGGTCGAATTCCAGTATTTTGGCTATCCATTTACTCCTTCTCCCATCTATGTCAAGCTGAATAAGAATGTCTTTAACAGTAGCCGACGGAACATAGGCTATGATCTTTGACTGCAGGACGTAGGTTCTAAAAGATTTGAGAGCTTTTACTAGAGCATAAGCCTGCTTCTCCATAGTGTCATACCTGACTTCGAAATCCCTCAATGCTCGGCTGAAATAAGAAATAGGATGCTCTAACCCACTGTCATTTGTCTGTAATAGAACAACAGCCCACTGTGTCAAGTGAGGAAAAGGAGAAAATAAGGAAATCCTTTGAGTAGTCGGGACTGATAATTACAGGAGCTTCAGTCAGGGATTTCTTGATTTGTTCAAAGGAATGTCACGATTGAGGGGTCCACCTTACTTCATTCTCTTTCTTCAACATGGTTGTTATAAGCTTTACCTCCTCAGCAAAGTTAGGCAAAACCTCCTCAGAAAATTAATTTTACCGAGGAAAGATTGGACCTCCTTCTTGGACCTCGGGATTGATAAGGCTTGTATCGCCTCAACTCTGCTGGGGTCAATTCTGACTCCTTCTATTGATACTATGTGGCCTAGTAACTTTCCCTCTTGCATGGCGAATAGATATTTCTTGGGGTTTAATGAAATGCCAAACTTTCTACATTTCAAGAAAACCTTCCTGAGATGGCGACGATGTTCCTTATCAAATTTTGAAAACATTGTGATGTCATCCAGATAAACGACCACAAATTTATCCTTTTCTCCGATGAAATCTATATCCATGGCACACTGGAATGTTTCCCCTGCATTCATTAATACAAACGGCATCTTGGCATACATGAATGTGCCCCATGGAGTGGTGAACGTTGTCTTTTCCCTGTCCTCGGGCAGAACAGAGACTTGATTGTAGCCAGAGAATCCATCTATCATGGACATCCTGGAAGCTCATGTTACCCTCTGCAGTATATGTTCCATCTTTGGAAAAGGGTAGTTATCCTTTCGTGAGCTCTTGTTCAGGTTTTTGAAGTCTACACAGAGTCGGATATTTCCATTCTTTTTCCTTACTGGCACCAAGTTGGCCACCCACTCTGAATATCTCAATGGTACAATGATCTGAGCTTGAAGCAGCTTCTTCACGTCCCTTTCCATGATAGGCAGCAACATAGGGTTGATCTGTCTTAGCTTCTGCCTAAATGGCTTCGCCTCCTCTTTTAATGGGATTTTATGATCGATGACAGAGGTTTCATAGGTTTTGAGGTCTTCGTAGGTCCAGGCAAATACATTATCAAATTTCCTCAAAATTCTAGTGTATTCAGACCTCTGCTCCTTTGTCAGATTTCTTGACAATTTGACAAACTTGGGCTCACTCTTAGTCCCAATGTTGCACTGAATAGTACCAGTGTCATCCTCTGAGGTTTCTCCCTTTAACGACACATCATTTCTATCAAAAATCCTTTCCAAAGGAACCATTCTTCTTGGAATATGATTGTTGGGCAGCTGTACAATGTTACGCTCCGCAATCTTTTTCAGAAAAGTACCCACATCAAGCTTTTCTTCAGAGACAGAGTCTTGGTCAATGTGCATCTCTGAAAATTCTTCGACAGTATCCAAGAACTTCTTGATCTCAAGATCATCCTCAAATACCTTCCAATGTTTGATGTTGTCAGGTATGGAGGGCCTGTATTTCACTTATACATCATATCTGCATTTAGGCGGCAAGGGTACTTTGAAATTACTTGCTAATGTAGCCAAGGAATCTGCCATCGCGTTCTCCTCTCTTGGGATGAAAGAAATGTTAAACGCTAAGAATAAACTGTTGACTAGGTCCCATACCTCATTTATGTAGCTTCTGAGTCGAGGATGCTTAGCCAGATAGGCATTTCTGATCTATTGGACCACCAACTCTGCATCTCCGAACACTTCTACCTCCTGAATTCCCATTTCCTTCGCAGCTCTTAATCCCAGAACAAGAGCTTCATACTCCGCCACATTATTGGTAGATTCAAATTCTAATTTGTATGATAGAGATATGATTTCCTGAGCGGGTGACACAAAAACCACCCCAGCTCCAACACCTTCCCTGGAAGAGGCTCCATCAAAGAACATTTTCCATACGGGGGTGATGGAGGGAGGAAATTTAGGGGAAATGGTGGACTGCTTTCTGAGTTTGAGAGGAGGCTCAGGGGCATAGGTGAGATGTAGTAAACTAGAGCCTAAATCAATATCCAAGGCAAAGATAGGATGATTGGTAGGGTTGGCTTCGTCGCTGATTATATAGGCCAGTTGAGCTTCTCTATATAGTCTTCTATGCTCTCCTCCAAACATTGGAATGGTAGCATATGTGAGGTCCATCTGCAAGGTTCCCCCCARTMTTTTTATCCAAKATCTTGATAAGAACATACCGAACTTGGGGGGGACATTGGCCACTACAATGTCCATGACCACACTTTTCATGGGCAATTGAAACAAGGTCACGACCAGGTCTTTGATAACTCCTAGGCACTAAAATTTTCTGGAGTCAAAGGAATAGAAGTCATGATAGGCTCAGGTGACTTCTAGTCCTAAATCTTCCATGACAGTTTTGGGCATGAGGTTGTGAGAAGCCCCCGAATCCATCAAGAAATTGTGCAGTACCTTGTCATGTATGTTCAAGGAAGTGTAGAAGGGGGGGGGATGAGTCATTCCTATCTTCTACCATAGGTCCCAGAATAACTGCAGGCTTTTCATCTTGCAAATTGATGGATTCTGTAGGAAGGCTTGAGACCTCATAATGTAAAATCTTAGAGAAGCGTTTCTTAAACTCCTCATGTTTAATTAATTCTGTCAGGGGCATAGGGATTCTGATTTTTTGAATTTCATGCTCGAAATTAAAAGAAGATGAGAGCTTCGGGATTTCTCTTATTTCGGGAACATGACTCTGGATAATGGGAGAGAGGGGTTGGGTCTTCTTACCTTTGTGATTGCCTGCTTCTTCGTTAGCAGGCTTCTCTGTTCTAGTGAGTTGCTCAGGAGCATCAGGCGTTATTGCCTTCTTCTGGGACCTCTAGTCATACCTGCCTTGGCGGCTACTAGTCTTGTTTTCCTTGCTCAGCTCATTTAGCTGACTATCCATGAGAGACTCCTCATATGCTGATTGAGTGAGATGAGGAAAAGGAGGAGTGTCCCCGAAAAAATGGATTTCAGGATCCCTCTCATCTGTTTCCCCTTCTTCCCTCTCGACCACAAAATTGTTTTGGAAAGGGGCCTGAACCTTCTGGTCTTCTCTGTCTATTCCCTTCTCACTTTGCACATTCATGGGAGTAAAATTGTTTGACCTCCTGAAACCTCCCTTGTTTTTGGCGTTCAAAGGGCCTTTATATGCTTTCCTCCCTTCCACCCTCATTCTCTCCATCTCTACAGACAAATATTTCACCATCCTGGTCAGTTCATCCACTTGAGGGTGGGGCACCGATAGGTCAGAAGTCGAGGCTTCCGACCTTCCCTTTCTCTTGTCTGCATCAGCCTTGTTTCTCAGTTTGTCAGCTGCTAATACATTAGATTCCACTTATATGGCCGCATCTTGCATTTGAGCCAAGGATGTGGCTCTTCTTTCTCTCAATAACAGGTAGAAATCGGGGCCAAACGCACTAGCATAAGAAATTTTGGCCGAGGCTTCTGAAAGCTTTATTTCGGCAGGGATTTTATTATACATCTTATTGAATCTTTTGGAGAAGTTAGAGACAGATTCTCCATCCATATTTTTCAAAGACCCGAACTCTGTCATGTAGTACATGAAATCCTTCCTATCTCCCCACTGCCTCAGGAAAGCACTATCTAGAGCTTCAATCCCAACAATAGATCCTGGAGCCAATCCTCTAAACCACTTCCTTATCTCGCCATCCAAGATCTTGACGAAGACTCTCATCCAGACATCTTCATTTTTAATATTGAGGTTGTCTGCATAACTGTAGAAAGCAGCCAGGTGCTCTTCAGCAGTTATGTCCCCTTCCCCAGTGAACTTGGGCATGTATTTCAAGTAATCCCCAGCAGGAAGAGGATTGATAGGGTGGGGTAGGACTAAAGGAGCATATCTAGCAGCAACTATGGCATCCATTCTATTTAGAGGGGGATTAACACCAACCATAGGGATATTAGGTGGAGGAGAACTTGGAGGAGAAGAAGTTCACGAAGGGGCTACTGGGAATGAGTCCCGAAGTGGAGTGGGAAACAAGAGGGGATTTAAGGAGAAGGCTAACGAGCTCAAGTCGGCAGGTGCTTCTCTTTGCGGAGGAGTAGTAAAGATAGGAGTGGGGAAATCTTCTGTGTTCCCAAGTCTATGCCAAGGTACAGCTTCAGGGGAAAGGGGCGTGACAAGGTCTTGTCCCTCCGGTCCCAGACCAGGAGAGGAAAAATCAACAGGAACACTCCAAAAATTTAGGAAATGGGAAACTCCAGAAACAGCTCTGTTAAGAAACTAAGGAGGAGAAAAAGGAGTTCCCACAGAAGGATATGGTGGATTACCTAGTTCGGTGGTGGACGCTCCTTCTTCAGAGGCCTTTCCCTTTCTGAGCACCACCTCTGGATCTGTTTCAGGTGTAGCTAGAGGCAACTGTGGATGAGACCGTGTGTCCCTGCCTCTGAAAGCCACAATTAATAGAGAATGTTCTCCCCAGCGGAGTTGTCACAATGGAGTCGCTAGGTGCACACCAGCAATCTTGATAATTTTGATATCTGATGCACCTTCATAATCAGTTAATCGTTGTCGTTCAATCCCGGGGAAAATATTCAACTTCGTCCCCGGCAACGGCACCACAAATGTTAGCATCGAAAGTCACACCTGGATTGCTTGCAGGAGCAGAGCCCGAAACCCATCAGTTTATGTCACGATAGTTTTAAAAGGGTGATCAAATGGAGGTAA
>JASDQU010819209.1:45459-63208 GCA_032191745.1 Picea mariana | reverse complement strand
CTATTGGTTTTGGTATTTTTGAAACATTGAATAATGATGAGGATAAGACATAAAGTCATACATAACTTCTATTACTCCACCTTGCTTCAGAGTGGTGTGGTGTCCTTCCACTCACTATATGGTGTACCACACATTTTATATTATTCTATTTTCCAATAAAAAAAAAATTGCATCTAGTTTGAAAGAGTCGTTAATGAATTTTAAAATTGATTGTATCGGAAGAACCTCTAAGAATTTTCCCCTAAGCTATAAGCATACAAAAATTTCTAACACTTTTTCCTTATTTGTGATCTTTTGTATTGCAACAACGAGACTGCAATATGTGCAACAAATCTCTCAATGAACCCTTCTTTGAGTTGCATGTATTGAATTGAAGATGTCCATAAATCATCAAATCCTTAAATGGTCGTCCTTCTTCCCAAATAGGTTCTTAACGTATTTTTTTATAAACTTCATCTATGTAATTCTTCGATTAGTTTATAAAATTTCTTACTAAAATCCTATTGAATGTCATTTAGTGTTCTCATGTTTCATGGTAAGTTATTCACCTTGTAATTCATGCATTGTCATCACATTCAATTGGGCAAGGTAGTCTCAAATTTAGCTGTATTAGTTGCCTATTAAGTGATCTTGTTTACAACATCTACATGTCTTGTTTTGTAATAGAGAGAAATATTATTAAATAATCCATTAATACATTAGCATTGGTTGCAATATTAGGAAACTTCAATATTTTTTATTTGACATTTACAATAGGAAACACGCACAAATTTGATGACCTCAAAAGAGGTAATGTGATTTTCTATAAATGTGTACACATTGTAGTTTTAGAAATTTTTGTGCATATTATTTAAAAACATGAGTATGTTATGTTTAAATAGCCTTGGATTTTCCAAACCTACCACATAGGAAACATGTAAAAAACTCCCTAAAACACACACACACACACACACACACACACACACATGTTTCGTAAATGTGCATGTGTTCCATCATGAGTGTGCATTATGTTGATTGCAAAAAAATGGTATTTAACAATGATTCTCTAAAATATAATATTCAGGATCTTTAATCCCTAAATTTTGATTCTCTATTACTAATGGGCCATACACAAGACCATAATATACCTCACCTATAGTGTTAAACCACCATAAAACACATCTAGAGAGGATATGTTCCTATGAGTAGGAGGTGCCATTAGGAGTTATTGCACATGAGGGATGGGTCTCAACTCCTTGACCATGGTCTAAGGATGAAAATAAGGCCCTTATGATCGAAAAAAAGCTTCTAGGGTTCATGGCCATGAACAAGGCCCTCCACCACCACATAGGCCCTCTAAACGGTTTTTTGGACTAAAAGTGGGATATGGGCACCTTTAGGAGGTTTTGTGTCCCATGGAAAATTTGTGGGGATTTCACAATAGTTTGGGGATGAAAAAAGGAGCATGTGCATGAAAATACGTGTTTGATTGTTAATGGACCATGAATGAGACCTATAACAACTACATAGGTCCTATTGAGGGAATTTTTCTCCTATGAGTGTCACACCAGTTCCATTAGGAGGTTTTGATCACTAAGTATGGGTCTCAAGGCCTCGATTATGATCGAAGGAGTAAATAAGGAATTTTAGCTTGGACAAGGAATTCTAGGGTTCAATGTCCATGAATGAGGTATTGCACTGACACATAGGGCCCAAAGGTTATATTTGGACTATGATTGTGTTATGCCCACCATTTGTGAAGTAACCCATGCTTGAATACAAGAAAAAATATAATATATCCAATAACAATATGGAGTAAATCCACACTTTATTAATATAAAACCCTTATGGTAGGGAAACACCTTACAATTGATCATTTTAAGGAAGGTATCCACTCCCATTCACTTTCCTTTTCGAGGGGGAAACCTTTTGATGAGCTATGTTCCAAATATAATATTGTTCAACCATTCTCATTACATTTCTCACACCTCTTTATATAATACTACATACCATGTAAGAACATTCTAGAGAAGGAACCTTCTTGTAAACCTTCTCACATTTATTGTGTTCGCACTAGGACTTATTTACTAAAAGTGGCATTCATGCATAACAAATACAAATTAAACTCTATTATTATTCCCCTTGGGTACTTCAATAGGTACCCCATATTATCCCCCTAGCTACACTACATTTGCATAAATGACAACTATCCTTATACCATCATCACAATCGACTGTGAAATCATACCAAGCATAACTTTCTTGATTATATTATTTCTTGATGTAAAAGTATATGATCCTCATTATATATCTCTCTATGGTCTCTTGAATATTTTAAAAATTTGTTTTTTATGCTCATGAGGGTTTCAATATCTCAAATATCTCTATTTAAGCCCATGAGGAGTTGAGAGAGAATTTTTTTAGAGGCTATAGCACATGAATTATCCATTGGAAGCACCACATATCATATACCAAAAGGAATCTTTGAAATTCCTTTGTCCAATGGTAGTAATTTGGAAAAAAATACGAGCACCATATCAAAAGTTATGAGCTCTACAATCTCGTGGCTATCACAAAAAAACCCTAAAAAAAAATTGATTTTAAATTAACAATTTCTTGACCTCCCAAACTTTGAATTGGACGTTTTTTTTTTTTTTAAATTGGTTTTTTTTCCAAGAGGAATTCAGATATACAACCATTTTCTTAAAATTTTTCTCACAAATCTACATGAATTGATTTAATTTTCGTGACCCTTTTTTCTTCTTCTTCTTTTGAAAACCTGCAAAATAGAAAAAAAAGTCCCTTTCTTCGTCGAAGAAAGTGATATGATACCACATGTTAAGCACCACATATCTGCATAGAAAAAAAAATACAATATATCCAAGAACAATATGGAATAAATCCAAACTTTATTAATATCAAACCCTTGAGGTAGGGCAACACCTTACAATTGATCATTTTAAGAAAGGGATCCAATCATGTTCACTTGCGTCTTCAAGGGGGAAACCTCCTAATGATCTCCACTCGAAATACAATACTCATCCACCATATCCATTACATTTCTTACACATATTTATATAATACTACCTACCACCTAAGAACATTCTAGAGAAGGAACCTTCTAGTAATCATTCTCACATTTATTGTGTTCACAATAGGCTGTATTTACTAAAAGTGGCCTCCATAAATAAAAAAATTCATATTAACCTTTATTATTATTCTCCTTGGGTACCTCCTTAGGTACCCGATAGTATCCCACTAGATACACGACACGATTAGACGGATTTGTGTTTCAAGGATTTGTATCAAGGTAGAATTGATCATATTGGCCAAGGAAGGAATGAAATTAGTCCCAGAGAGAATATCGTATTGTTCATGGACAATAAATGAGGCCTCAAAACACCACACAAGCTCTTTTAGGGAATATTTATCTTATGAGTGGGATATGGGTTCCATTACCAAGTTATTTTAAATAGTGATAGGTCCTAGATCATTGAACATGAGAAAATGAAGAAAATACTATTTTTAGGCCCTAAATGAAGATCATGTGGTTCATGGGCCATGAATGATGCATTGAAACACCCCATGTTTCATCTTGAGGGAATTTTTGGCCTACAAGTGGGAAACAAGTTATGTTAGGACGCTTTTCATACTATGGATAAGTCTCATGGGATTAATCAGGTCTAAAGAGAAAAAACAAATGGGTCTTATGCCCTAAAGGAATCTTTTAGGGATCATGGGCCTTCAAAAAGGTATCGAACCATGAAGTAGACTCTCTAGAAGGTATGTTTGGTCTACGAGTGTTGTATGGGTATCATTAAGGTGATTTCCAAACCTATATCACCCTAGACGGTTCTCAAGGCCATATCCATGGTTTATGGAGATAAGTTTCCAAGGCTTATTGTCCATGAGAGGGCCACTACCCCACCATATATATTGTTTAAAGGATATAATTGGCCTATGAGTGGGTCGATATAGATACGATTATGAGTTTTTTCACAACAAGAATGGGTCTTGATGTGTTGACCATGGTCTATAGAAGAAAACAAGTGAATTCACCATGAAAATAAGATTATAACTCTCATGGGTAATCAATGTGGTCCCTAGTCATAAAATAGGCCTTCTTGAGGAAATATTTGGGCTATAAGAAAAATTTGCATTCAATTAGGTGTTTTATCCACTAGAGATGAGTCTTGGGGCATTGACTATGTTTCAAGGAGTAAAATTAGGGACTTGGGGTATAAATGAATCTTCTACATCATGTGGGCCATGAAATAGGGTTTAAACCATCATATAGGCCCTTTAAACTAGATTGTTGGCCTACAAGTGGGATATGGATTCCATTAGAAGGTGTTTTGCATAGAGGATTGGTCTCATAGACTTGACCATGATCTAGGGAGGAACACAACATCATTAAGCTTGAGAATAATATTGTATGGCTCATGGGATGTAAATAGTCTTATACCACCACACAAACCATTTAGAAATCATATTTAACCCATGAGAGGGATATGGGCACCATTATGATGTTTTGTGCATGGAGGATAGGACTCAAGGCCTTTATATGGCTTAGGGAGGAGAATTGGGCCCTTATGTACTAAAGGAATATTTTAAGGCTAATGACATATTAATAAATCCCTAGACTACCACATAATCTCTTTAAAGGAATATTTTGGCATATGAGTGCGATATGGTTGTCAATATGAGGTATTACACACAGTTGATGTGAAATAAGGAACACAAGTGTAATAGATATGCCATTACAAGGTTTTATTAAATGGGAGTGGGTATACAGGTATCAATTGTCGTATAAGACTGAAAAAGGAATGTCATAGGAACTAAAATATGCCTTTTAAGGATCATTGTCCATAAACAAGGTACAAAACCACCACAAATTCTTAATAAAAGCATATTTTTCCTACATGTAATATATGGGTACCATTACAATGTTTTTCACACTATATATGCTTCTTGGGGCCATGGACATTGTCCAAGAATAAAAACTGTTAGAATTTATTAGGATGTAGATCAACACAATATATCATTTCATTCATATAAAACACATATAAATACGTCTAGATGACCTTTGGATTAATCTTCCAAGAGGTCTCTTGGACTCTCAATAATTGTTCCTATCACTTGTAATGTTTCATATTCCTTTTCAAGTGAACAATACCATAACCCTAATGGATTAGGTTTCCAACATCCCCCCCCTTAATATGAAGGGGTGTATGTGGGTCCAAGAAGAGAAATAATATATGGAAGTGGATGACTACCAATGGTTGAATATGCTCTTAGAATCTAGTGGTTTTGGGATGACCACAAACCAAAAGGCTAGCAGAAGTCGATGTCTTCTACTAAATGGTGGTGGTGGTTTAAGGAAGACCAAAAACCATTCTCTAGATTAAGTTGATATCTTCTACTGAACATAGGTTTAATATGACCATAAAATATTTTCTAGCACAAGTTGATGTCTTCTACTAAATGGAGATTTAAGGAAAACCACAAACCAAATCATTCTAATGGTTCTAATGTCAGATTGCTTGTTCTTTCTTGATTGATAAGACTTTGAAAATTGAATTTGACTATTAATCACTAATATTATCCCCCTTGTTAGGTACAAGGTGAGAAGATGTAAATATTTCCATCGCAAGATGTGTCAATACTTGAGAATGAATTCTTTGGTATCATTGGTATATCTTCTTGGTTGTTGATGACCATTGCCAAGAAGTGATCCACCCATAGTGATTCTTTACTCTTGCAGATTTCTTGTGTTTGAAAATTTTGTCTTACGGATTATTATGCTTTCCATAATGCTCACAAGGATGAAGATCAAAACATTGATCCTCCATGTGGACAACTCGATTACATTGTTAGTATTTAGGAATCTTCCCTTGAATTCGAGTAGATGATATGAACTTTCTTGAAGGAATCCAAGACTTTGGAACTAGATTGGTTTGGTATAATATGAAATATGAAAGGTAACTTCATTTTCATATATGATACATGTTCTTTGCTTATTGTATCTGATTTCTTCCCAAAATTTGATGATTTGAATGGAAAGAAAAAGATGAACTTGTTCATTTACAACTTCATCTTCATTTGGACATCTATATGAAGTTGGCTCATAGAGTTTCTCTTGCACTGGTTGTTGACCTGAATCGTCATCATCATCTAAAAGAGGTATGTTCTGAACAAGGACTAATTTAGAATGTTGAATATTCATTTGTTCATTTTTTTCATGAATAAGTTGATTCTAAGTTTGAAGTAGTTCTACTTTGGCTTGCAAAACTTGAAAACAAGTTATAACAAATAGAAGAGTTTCTTTGTCATTTGGGACCATATTTTCGGTAGTAGAGAGTATTAGAGTGTTCAGTAAGTCTAATAATTCTTCAATTGGATCCATTTAAATATTGACTTAAACCTCAAAGGTTTTTTTGCGACTTTACAATTTAACAATCATACTTTACAATGCAAACTCAACAAATGAGGGCTGCCAACTTCTATAAAAAATGCACCCATTTACAATGTAATTCAACTTGATTTCAAAAAAACACAAGTAAACTTACAAAAATAATATTTGCAAATCACCTTGATTCTGATTCTGGAGTTGAGTGGATTCAAATCCCATAGTTGTCATCGTCATCCTCTAGCTCATGCTCAATTGTATGAGGATTCAAATTACCAACACACACATGATAAATGAATTCACAAAGTTTAAATAACTGAATATACAGTGTTCTTCAAATGCCATGCCTTTGAAGATGCTCGCAAAACCCCTCTCCTCCCTAGATTCAAACAAGGAATTAAAAAGGAGTTGTTTTCCTCATGTCAAGCATTATTCTCTAAAAGTCATTTTAGCTTCCAAAAAGGGAAATAATATGCAGGAGAAGGACAATTTGACTTGGATGAAAGAAAACAAATAGAATATAGAAGATGTCCAATCAAACCATCCTTCCAAATGGCCGACATGTCGAATTTGTGTTATATGGCACATAATGGATGGTTGAAAACATCTGACAATGACCTTTTACATCCCTGAGAAGTAACAAAAGAAACTTCACAAATCCCAAATCTCCTTCACGGATTTGGAATAAACTCAAACAAGAAACCCATGGCAATTAAGTTGGAAATTGGAGTGTTGTTTCTAAGCGAGCTATGGAACTTGTCAAACCAATAATGGTGATTGGTTTTGGGACTGGTAGCACAATTTATTTATTTTCTTCTTCTCCTTTAGTGTGTGAGTAAAATCATCTGTGTATTTCAACTAGAATCTAGTAGGAAATATGTGTATTTATTAAACTTAGGTTTTATATCTGCTACCCATCATCATTATGCTATCAATTTTTATTGTAGTGGAAAACATTCCAATCGGTCTTCTACAACATTGAATAGAAAACAGACTCTAGCTATTGATTTCAATAAATCTGTAGACTCAGTTGGCTTTACAGGTTGACAATCTTCTCTAGTTTTATCGACTTCTCCTCACACCTCATTCCTCTCGTCAATACCACCACTAAATCGAGCTCTCCCAAACTAGTATTAATCATAGTTGTTATCTCTCATGGTATTCATCATGGGTAGTATATATATGTAACCCTTGAGGATAACGAAAATGAAAATCATTGAGGAAGACAATTAAAAAATAGCAGATCAAATCATGACTCTAGAAAATCATAGAGAGTTAAAACATGAAGTTAATGCGATCAAGAGGCATTATATTTTGTGGCTATTTTGTATGATTTTTCCTGAAAACATATTTTGCGGCCTGTTACAAACACCTGTAGTAGATGTACATTTTTTTTTATTGCATTATCTCTATAATTTAAATCAAATCCATGTATTCAACTGCATGACATCATATCAAAATATTTAATAAATCGAATCCAGAACATATCAGATAGAAACCATAACGATTGTGCACGACAAAGATGAAGCAATGAACAGGTCTGATGAAGGGATTTTTTGTAATCCAGTTAATGGGTTCATTCCAAAGTTTGCATATGAGCGAAGCCACATGGTGGTCGAACACATATATTAGGATTTGATTTTGGAGGAAACCCTAATGACAAAATAATGCATACTAACTCAAATCGGCCCAGTATATCAGAGGGGCACAAATAATAACAAGTGAGATTCCCGACTTGAGGGAATAAATAGACTTGTAAGTAGACAAATTGATTCTAGATGAGGAAAAAAATAAGCTATGGACAACCACCATAGCTTAATTCATGCATAAGAACTAAGGTGTTATTGTACCACTACAAGAATGCACAAGGATGTATATCAACATGGAATATCATTTCATTCATATGATACACATATAAATACATCTAGATGACTTTTAGATTCACCTTCCAAAAGGTCTCTTGGACTCCCTATGAATGTTTCTATCATTTGTGACATTTCATATTCCTTCTCAAGTGAAGAATATCATAACCCTAATAGATTAGGTTTCCAACAAAAACCAACATCTCAAGGCCTAAAAAAATGATTTTATGGAATACATAAGGTCCAAAACCATACACCATGCAAAGGTAATATTTGGTCTACAAGTGTAATATTTATTCTAGTACATGGTTTTCCACATGATAGCTAGGGTTTGGTTCTTTTAATATGGTATGAGGAGGAGAAATAGTGTTCTAGACCCCAAAAGGATCCCTTTTCGCTCATGGTCTCTACATAGGAGCCTTGTAAAGGAAATATTTAGAGAAAAATTAAATATGGGTGACAATATGATATTTTATGCACCAAGGATGGATTGTGGGGTCTTGGCCATGGTTTGAGCATGAAAATGAATTTATTAGGGGGAAAAAGATGTTTTTATAGCTAATCAACCATGCACATGGGTCTATAACCACTACACATGCCTTCAAAAATGAATATTTTCCCTATGAGTTTCATATGTATAGTTCCATTAAGAGTTTTTTCACATTGACTAGTACAATATGAGGCTTTAACATTGCAACTTTGTGTCACAAAACCATGTCTAGGTTGTCTAAGAGACATTTTCTCTGCCATGTATTGCATTTGAATTCTCTTTTTGTGTTGTGTTTTGGGTCGCATTATCGTCATAATGAAATGTAAATGACACAAACTAGATCCAAATAACCATCAACATGAAAACAATGATGACAAAAAATGTCTTTTTGTAGCACACCCATGGTGGGGCATCAAAATTTCGTTCTTCTTAAGAAAATCAAAACCCCCTTTCAGGGTTTCTATTCCATTATGATATTCTAGAGCTTTCCAACCATGGTCTCCATGCTTCGAAATGAGCTTAGAGATGGCAGATATCCTCTCCCAAGCTATTTGGGTTCTTCCATTCATCTATACCAGCATATGACTGTGAGCTATGCCCAGACGCCAAGACAATAGATGCCAAGATAACCACCACGTGTCCTCAGAGGTTTTGATGGCCTTGATTCACTTCGGACTTCAGCGTTCGGGAGTTCCGAACACTCCAAAGTCTTTTCTCTCTGAAGTAATCTGTACTTGGAGTTATAGATCTAGAAACATGTCCCCCATGATCAATGAATGTGATCTACTTCGAGAATTCCATGTTTGGGAGTTTAAAACACTCCGACGCCTTTTTCCTCCGAAGTACTTTGTACACGGAGTTACAGATCAAACTCCACGTGTTCTTCGTAATCGATGACTGTGATCTACTTCGAGACTTCAACGTTCACTAGTTTCGAACACTTCAACACCTTTTTCTTTTAAAGTACTCCATACCTGTAGTTACAAATTGAACACCACAAATCCTTCATGATCAACGACTGTGATCTACTTCAGGACTTTGGTGTTCGGGAGTTTCAAACGCTCCAATGCCTTTTTCGTCTGAAGTACTCTGTACCCAGAGTTAAACATCGAGCACCATGTGTCCCCTTCCAATGGATGGTTGTGATGGACTTTATCAGTTTGGGAATTCACTCCTCATGTTCCTCTAGAGTGCTTTTCTCCATAGTTAACGATATACTTCCACGTGCCTTCCTATGCCAATGGCTAGGATCCCCTCTGACACTTCGGCACTTCAGGGATTTTTGAAGCACCTCAAATCCTCCAAAGTCCTGAAGTCCCGGACTCCCAGAATCCCATTCATTTCACCAACCACGTGGACGAGGTATGCATGTACCAGGGGTTGACACATAGTTGGGTCAAGGGTGACACGTTCCCTCGTTTGGGATGACATGTATCGCATTCAAAAGGGGCTATAGGGTATGATATTCACATGAATCCAAGTGGAATGTGGCTCGTCAATATTAAATCCATGTCACCATGGATGGCATCATTGTGCCTCGTCGCTCTGGTCTGATCGTCTTTCAACCTCCCTTAGGTATTCACGGTCATGATATGAACAATACCAATTTGTTCACTGATCGACGGTTCACAGTGATTGCAGGGCCCCAACGTGCTCGCTTTTTATCGGATAACTCAATCTCTGCAATCTGGAAATTACTCACCCAACTCAGTCTAATCGTGGTCGTTGATCCTCCACCACGACGATCTCAACGACGTTGGTTGATTGCGAGCCATGAAATATAACGTCCGCTAATTTCAACTTCGCTCTCTACAATGATTCCCAACCATCGATCTTTGTTCACGGATCGACAATTCATAGCAATTGAGGGGGCCCAATATTCGCAATCTGGGAAGTGCTTTATCATCTTTGTCTAATCATGGACATTGATATTCCACCCCAATGAGATCAACAACGTTGGTTTATTGCGGGCCATGAACTAGCATGTCCACTAATTTCACCTTCATGCTCCATAATGATTCCCAACCATCGATCTAATTGATTGGCTGGTGTTTGATTCATTAACTCCATTAGGTCTTTGAGTCGATCTGATGACTGAGATAGGTTTCTATCCCGATGAACGACTCACATTCATCTACTCTTGTTAGGTTCTTGATTCATCTATGCCTCTTGTTATTGAGGGAGTTCGGGTAACTTTGACTATCGTGAAGTTTGACATCCCAGGGCGTCGAACTCCCAAAACTCTGAAACTATTATGAGTTATCTCCTTTCGAGTTTAGCGCAGGGTTCCTAAACCCAGGTCACATGGAACTTCAAATGAATCTTGGGTTATGAGCTCTACTCTTAGCTAGGTTTGGGTTAAAGCCATGGGTGAGAATTCAATGTCTCTCAGGCTGCTGGTTTGAAGGAAACTCCTTCCTAATTCGTAGAAATTTTAAGTTCTGAAACAAGGCATGGTAAACTCGTGAGGTTACCAAGATCGTAACAGTGCCAAAAGGCCTTCTCCGACTCCGGAACTATGAGGTATCTCCCTGGGGAAACCACCTTTCAGAGTTAAACTAGAGCATATTAGAAAAACATAAGCATAGTTTCTCAAGGAAGCCAACATATACACATAACTTAACTATTTCAATACATAAACGATTTATAGATATGTAAATACATGCATACAACCATTAATTCCCAATTCAATGCATAAAGTATGAAAACACTTATCAGAACTAGATAATGTGAAGCGACTATTGGAAGGGGTGTCCTTTTCCACCCAACCATAGGCTCAGTCACTCCTAACGAATTTACCACTAGCCACCCCTGAGCTAGACCACGATGCTTTTAGATTGATTCTCTTCTTCCGGCACACAAATAGATAGGGATGAAAGTTACTCTCCTTCTCTTGAGTCAGTCTTTATTTCTTGCGATCAGAACACATTATTTTCCTAGTTATTTCTCGAATCTGAGAGCTCAGTCTCCCATCTCTGCACTCTTCATAGGTTCTTTTTTCTCTCTGACCCCCACGCCTTCCTTTCTTTCCTTTTTGAGAAAGATTGTGTGTGGCCTGAATTCCCAATCTGTGGTCAGGTCTGGAAGCCTTACATATGGGAAGTCTTCTCCATCCCCTCATTAACTCTTGAGGATGTCTTCCCACCTACCAACCTGACTATAATTCATTTCTAGGTCAGAGGCTTGTTCTAACCTTGATAAATTAAATCCAACAAAGTACTGGTTCGGTGGAGGTTAACCAACCATTCTTGGTCCCCTCCACCATCTCTTTCATAGCATTCATGGTCTCTTTTAGCACATCCCCTTTCTAGCAGTCATGCAACGCTTATCCATTTTCTATTAAAATAACAAAATTTACATTCATCGACCTTTTATACAAAGGTCCACCAAATAAAACATTCACACATTTGAGTTTGCCATATTTTCTTGGCCATTATAGTTATATTTACAAACTGGTGGAAACAGGGTGTTACACGTTTGCATTGCACCATCTTTAGATTTCAAAAACAAAGTGAAAACCTAAGGCCACTTTTATTTCATTTTCTCTTGATATTATGGGACAAGGATTATTGGAGCCAGGAGAGGTTTGTGGGGCATTCATTAGTAGAAACAAATGGATATTTGAGGACCCTTCATTGGAACTATTCGATTCCTAAGATATAATAGGTGAGATTATTTCTCATTTTCCCCCATTAAAAAAAATTGCATATTTCATTAGATAGTTTAGGATTTGGAATGTGAGTGGATGGGATTTGAAATTGATGCGAGGGTTTAAATTTGAGAATAAGGATGTAATATGAACTTTACCATGGGATTTAAGAAATGAGGCCATGAATTAAAAAATAAAACAAGGCGCATTTTCTTTTTCTTACTAACTTAGCCTTCTTATTCTCCCTATCCCTCTTCTCTTACTTACTCTTCTTCTTCTCCCTCTCCCTCTTTTCCTCATTACTCATCTTCTTCTCTCTCTCCTACTTTATATTTTCCATTCCTTGTCTCCTACCCTCCTTATTTTTCTTCCCCTGACTCTCTTTTTCTTCCCCCATCCTCCTCTTCCTCCTTTTCCTCTCCCTCTCTCCTCTTCCATTTTCTTATTTTATTCTCCTTCTTATTTTCTTGTTTCTATTCCTCTTGTCAATATTGCTTATCCCGAATGGAAAACTTAAACAACTAAACTTAATCTCAACACTACTTGATTAAATTTCACTAATTTAAGTCGCACTTAGGTCAATATGAATAAGCATGGGCATCACCTTATTATAAAATAAATTATTGTGAAGAAATATGTTGGCATCATAATAGGATGTGATGGTTTTGATCAAGGCATGATATCCAAATTTTATTAATTATAAATACTATGAACTTGTGTTACATAAGTATTGTACTAGTTGCATAAAACACCTCTTCTTATCATTTCCCATGAACAAAGAACATTTTCATATGCTAATGTTGTGCATGTGTATTTTCATTTCTCATATAAAAGATTATGGATATATTTTACTCAATTAATTGTTTGTACTTGTTATCTATTGTTGCAATAGATCTGCAGATCATATGTCTTCCATCGTAGAGGGATTAGAAGATGATGTTGAGTGTAGGAGAAGAAAGGAGGAAGTCTTGAGAAGAACAAAAACAAAAAACAATTATTGAAGGTGATACCCAAGAGAGTTGTAATTACATACTTTATGAATGAACTTATATAAAATTGGAATATAAGTATTTATTTTATGAAGATTTTCATTTACAATTCTAATTGTTACAATTAATATTCTATATTTTTTATGCAAAAAAGTTTCATGAAAAGAATTGAAATTTTTCTATAGGGATAAAAAAAAGAGAAAATGTTTGTAAGGATCACATTATTGAAACTAGATCGAGTTAAAAAAATATCATTTCGAACCACTCCAAGCATCTTATTATATGATTCATCATGCAATTTTTAATGAAGTTTAGAGAGTACATTATAGTATCGGTTGTTTTTAATATCTTACAATTTTATGGTATTTATTTTTTCTATGACATACATATTAATATTTGAGAATAAGGCTTAGAGATGACGATAATAATTAATAATTGGTTACCCATTGCAAATAAAAATCTAAAAGTATTTTAATCTGACACTATACCCATACATACGACAATTTAGGTGATTTTATTAGCATACCCATGTTGCCAATACGACGTTATTATCCCACCCACGATGTTAATATGCAACTAAAGTGATGCATAACTTTTTATACATTGCTATGGTGAAGTAGAAAATTACACAGTGTGTATTTGTGCAATGTAAACACAATTTTATTTAAATACATGTGATGTAAACTACGCCACTAATGAGACATGATTCATATGCATTGACAATGGAAATGAAAAATACAACATGAAAGGACTATTAGTGACACAAAGGACTTGTAATGATATAAATACAATACAAAGGGACCTTTAGCAATGAAACATGATGAAAATGTGAAAAGTGTGATGTAAATATGAAATGAAAGTGAAAATTTCAATTCAAAAATGTCACAAAAGTGAAAATTACAATGCAAACACGACGTAAAAGTGAAAAGTGTGACACAAATGCAAAAAGTCTGAAGCAAATGTAACACAAAAGTGAAAAGTATGACACAAAAGTTGATGCAACTACAACACAATTTATAGTGTGTTTCCATGTGCGATGCAAAACACTATGTAAAACAATATGATGCAAATTTCAATGCCCCCTCTTGCATCACAGTTTGTGCCACAAAATCTCTCTCTCTCTCTGTCTCTCTATCTCTGTCTCTCTCTCTCTCTCACTCACTCACACACACACACACACATGTTAAAATGATAATAATAATAATTAAATAAATGCAATGTTTAGCGATGTTAGAATGCACACAAATGGAGTTCAACGTGGAATATATTTCATTAATATGATACACATATAAATACAATTAATGTGACCTTTGGATTCATCTTCCAATAGGTCTCTTGGACTACCGATGACATCTCATATTCACTTAATTATTCATATTTTGTCACAAGTGAATGATACCATAACCCTTAATGGATTAGGTTTCCAATAGTTGATGATAATTCCAATTCTATGGCCCTATATTGGATTGGTGAATGGAGATGGTTATTTGGGCCCTAAACATGATCTAAGGGTAAAACCTAACCCCTCAGGGCATAGAATATATTTTTAGGTCTCATGGTCCATGAACAAGATATCAAACTGCTACACAAGCCTTATAGAGTGAATCTTCAACTGATGAATATAATATGGGTTCCATTATTGGGTTTTTTACACAATTATGAATTGTGATGCCCTAGTCATGGCACTTGGAGGAACACAAAAATCTTGGGCCCTAAAAGATGCTTTTATGGTACATGGATAATCTAGAGGGTCACAAGCAAACACATTGGCCCTCTGATGCTTTTAAGGATCATAAATGATGTAGAGGGTCCCAAACCACCACATTGGTCATGTAAAGGAAATCTTTGGCCCATAAGTGTTATAAGGGCACTAGTACAAGATTTTCCTCACTACTAATTTGTCTTAAGGTCATTATCATTGTTTAAGGAGGGTCATATTAATCTTATGGCCTAAAATATTCCTTGAGGATTCTTAGACCATGCATAGTGGTTCCAAACCAACATAGAAACCCTATAAAGGGAATATTTAGAGTTCATGGGTCATGTAGAGGTTTGTGAGAAACCACTTTGGCCCTGTTAAAGATGATTTTAGGGCTCATAGATGATGTATAGGGTCCCAAACCATCACATTGGCCATGTAAATGGAATCTTTGGCCCATAACCATTATATGGGAACCATTAAAATATTTTTCTCACTACTAATTTGTCTTAAGGTCATGGTCATGGTTTAAGGATGAATGTCATCATCTAAGGGCCTGAAATATGCCTTTAGGACTCTTATACCATGCATAGTGGTTCTAAACCAACATAAAACCCCTATAAACATAATATTTGATCAATGAGTGTAATATGGGTTCCATTTTGAGGTCTTGTAGACAACAAATGGGTCTCATGGGAAATGACCATCGACTAAGCATGAATGTGTTAGGGCCTAAAATATGCTTTTGAGGATCATGGACTATTCATAGGGCCCATAACCGTGACATAGGCCTTGTAAAGAGAATAGTTGTACCACACATGTAATATACATGTGCCATTACAAGGTTTTGTGCACTAGGATTGCATCTTATGGCCCTAGCTATGTTTTAAGGATGAAAATAAACTTATTTGCATCTAAAATATACTTTTAGGGCTCAAGCTCCATTTAGAAGGTATAAAAAAACCACAAAGGCCATGCAAAGGGAATAATTAGACCAAAAGTGTAATATGCACACTATTACAAGGTGTTACACACCACATCTAGGTATAAGGGGATTTCATATGGTTTGGGAATGAAAAATAGTGTTGTAGTCCATAAAAGATAACTTTGTATGACTAATGGACCATGTAGAAGACCCCACATCACCTTACATGTTAGATAATTAGAATATATATCCTACAAGTGAATTACAGGGTCATTACAAGGTTTCATGCACATAATATGGATATTGGGGCCCAAACCATGATCTAGGAACTAAAATTAGGGTCATAGGAAATAAGTTAAGATTCTAAGGTTAGAAGAACATGAATAAGAACATGATACACCATATAAGATCTATAAAATAAATTTTTTTCTTAGAGGTTTCATATGTATGTGTTGGGCGCAAGCCCATTGCAGAATAAAGAATAATTTTGGAGAATAAAACACAAGACAACTAGCAGGAAAAGTAGCACGCACAAGGAAAATGTGCATGAAGAGGAAAGCATGTGAGGAACGCATGAAAGAAGACCTAACCATGCTAGGTTTAGGGTTTTGGTAAGAATATGTAATGGATAGTAAGCCAAGAACATGTATAAATAGGTACCTAGGAGGTCTAGGTAGGGGTTTGATTATTATTGGTCGGGAGTTATGTTGTTCAGAGATTCAAAGTTGGATGTCATGTAGGTTGTCATGTTGTCATACTATTACTCCGATCTATCTTTGTGGGATGTTAATCTGAGGAGAGGGACTAAGGAATATTTTGAGGGCTATATCATAGGATGAGGAGCCTAGTGTGATCTAGTCGACCTCATCATAATATATTGACATGTTTTGATGGAGAGCTCTAAGGCGCGAGGTGTTGTACTGTTGGAACCAAAAATAATAAAAGAGAACAATAGCCAAATCTGTGTGGACGTAGCCCAAGAGGGGTGAACCATTGTAGACCCTACTTTATGTGACCAAGTTTTATGTATCTTCTTTGGTGTTGATGATTAGATGTTAGATAACTGAATGAATGAATTAGTTAGATCTGATATTTTACATGCATGAGTGAGAATGAAAGTATAATAAATCTAGATGTAGGAGCTAGTAAATGAATGAATATCACAGAGTATGAAATCATAGATCCCCACTAATTCCCAGGCTACAAGCATATGAGCGTTGTAGCCATCCATAGAACTATCTCAGGTGAGACTGCGCATTGCACCTTGTGTAATGCGCTCCCTTCTGGTTTACCAGGGGGGTGGTAGTTTTAGAGGGATTTTGTTGGAAGCTTGTTTAAATATGAACCTGGGTCAACTTATGACATTTAAGAAATATCATAGCAGATAAAGTAATAACCAACAAATGTTTTTGTTTTTGGTTGGAATAGAAAGAGAGTGAGTGAATGAGATATGTTGAAGAATCGTGAAGATATGGTGACAAAATGCTAAAAGAATGAAAATATAAAAAGGGATATAGAGAACATGGAACCCATCAAAGGAAGAGATCGAGAGCTGCTTGAAAACAAAGGAGTTGGAGTTTGCGCAGAAAGATAACAGAAACCCAAATTTAACACCACACAAATATTTGGACAAATACGTATTCAGTGACTTGCATGAAGTATTTTTTTGTGATTTCCCACATGTGTTGAAAGAGTGGATATTAAGGTTGAAAGAAAGCAATCCTACAAATCGGATCAGAAAACTAGAG
>JASDQU010819209.1:30587-45445 GCA_032191745.1 Picea mariana | reverse complement strand
AGACAACATTGTTGCAGAATTTATCATAGAAATTGCAGTAGATACTGCGAAGTCTTACAACGCAGCAAAGCAAGAGTTCCTTAAAGGGACATTGAGGTGCGTATATCAGATCACTATATACTTCCATTAAGATGTTACTGTATAACAAAGGTGTAATGACAATGGCCTCAAACAACTAAACTTCCCTGCATGCATGGGGTAAGGAGGGAAGCACTTACAAGAGACGAAGAAATGGAGGAAGAGATGGATGAAGAAAAGAAGGAGGAGGCCTTGGATCCCATGATGATGGAAGAATACCAGATCAAGCAGATCATGGTAACGGCTGGAAGAACGCGTAGTGGAGTACCCTACCAATATAATATTAACAATAAGAAGAGATCCATCGCCATGAGGGAAGGCTTGGCAAGTAATGAAGAAGATGTAGAGGATCTCTAGGATGTAGATTAGATTGCGGAAATCCTACGTGCAACATATGAAAGGAAGAAAAGAGGTCCAAGAGAAGAAACTGGAGGCAAAACTCCTCTCTATATCAGTGTCAGTGTGGAACCCATAAACCCATGTGTGACTAATACGCTAGAAAGAACACCACCGTTTAGACAAATGAATTTTAGTGCAAGAAACGTAGCAGGAATTATGTCTACACAAGGAAAAACAATTGGGGGATCTAGTTCAGGAAGCATTATTCAAGGATCTACACCACACGGAGGTATTAGTTCGACATTCAGGATGGAAGGACATGATCCCACCATCAGGTTACCAAAATTCAAGGGAGAGGCATCGAAGGACCCTGAGAAGCACTTGTTCATCTATAAAAAGATCTAGGAATTAAAGTAGATCATAGATCATGACACTAAACTTGTGCAGTTAGCCAACACGCTAAGATACCGCACATTGAATTGGTACATGAGCCTAGCTACAAACAATCCACCAGGAACAAACAGAACAATTGTGGATATCAAGAATTTGTTGATAAACGAATTCCATAAGCCTAGCTCATAGGATCAATACATGAATGAGGATAGAAATCAGATAGAAACCAAGAGAATATGTGAGGGATATAGACCATAGATTCAAACGATTGAAGGGAAAGTTGAAGTATGTCATGACAAATATGCAACATAGGCATATGTTTGTCAATTCAATGCTACCATATTTGAAATACCCCTTGAGACAACATAATTTTCATACCTAGGTAGAGGCTCTGCAGGAAGCCCTACAACTAGAAGAGAACCAATATCAGAAGACAGATCCAACAATAGAGGAGATCAAGGAAGACTTGAATAATATAACATTCCAACTAAACCAGAGCAAGAGTAAGGAAAGAAGAGAAGTTACTTGGTGTACCACATGTAGTATAGAAGGAAACCACAATAATGAATTCTCAACATTTGCGCAGTACATGGAAAAAAGATTGCCAAACCATTTTCCATCAGGAGGACTATGGTGTGGTATCTGTAAGACATAGGGGTGTGATCCATATCATTTTCCAATGATGCAGAAATACTAGATAGTGCCTAAGATTTCATATTGCAAATTTTGCAAGTCAGTAGGCCATGATGAAAAATATTGCAGGACAATGGAGTTGATGAGGGAAAGAAAATCAAATACCTATAGGGTGCAGGAAGAGATGATGACAGGGCAAGCTGCACCATAGTTTAAATAGGTTCCATCCCCATATAACACTACACCACAATAATATAACACTGCACAACCGCAGTACAATACCACGTAGCCACAGTATAATCCCACGCAGTATAACCATGTGTCATAGTACAACGCACCGTGAGGAGATCGAGTTGGCTACAAAGGTGGAGGACAAGGTAGAGGATGCTTTGGAAGAGGAAGAGGATCAGTGGTATGCCATAACTATCAACAACCATAGAATTATGCAAGAGAATGTCCACTTTCACCTGTGACACGTATGTACTATTGTGCAGCCGACCATGACACAAAAGACTGCCCGACACTATTGGGGAAGATCCAAGAAAAGAGAAATCAGAACAATCAGAATGTTCAATGGATTTCTTCAGAAGAAAGGGATGATAGAATAAATATTGACATAGTTACGCATGGAGGAGCTAATATAGAAGATGACGCAATAAGATAAGATCCAACACAACACCAATGGGTGAAGAAAAATGATGAACCACAGAAGCAGTTTGATGCACAGAATGAAAATGGGATATTTAAGCAAGCCAGACAAGAATTCTTGAATCCATACATTGCATCTACATCAATTACACAACATACTCATGACATACCAACGTACGAGATTCCTTCATCGTTGGATCACACTAAGGAAGCGCAACCTATAGGACAAGTAAGTACCATAAAGGATTTTTTACAATCCTGTGTTAAACTACTAAATGATCCATCATCTTTTAAAGTGCTAAAAAATATGTTAGAAAGATGTATCATAGATGTAGAGGGAAAGCTAGAACATAAAATAGTTAATCATCTCCATACGAGGAGAAGGACAAGTACAAAATTTAGACTGAATTCCAACATTGGAGATTTCAACATGCGAGATATTATAGTGGATTTATGCTCTGAAGTGAATGTACTACCCAAGAATACATGGAAATGTATCGGATATCCCACATTAGGATATTCACCTGTTCAACTAAAACTAGCAAATCAACACAGGGTTCTTCCAATTGGAAGGCTAAAGGGTGTGACAATAGATCTGGATGGAGTGTGCACTAATGTCAATTTTGAAGTAATAGAAATAGTGGATGGCACAACATCTTATCCATCATTGCTAGGCTTGGATTGGGTGTTTGATAATCAAACCATAATCAATCTGAAGATGAGGAAGATGACATTTGAGTCATGAGAGTACATAGTCATTATGCCATTAGATCCATCAAAAGGAGAAAGGTTTGTAGAACCCACTTGTTTATACCTGGAGGAAATTAACCAGTAATATAGAACCACTACACTAGAAGAAGATTACGAAATCCAATTGAAGATGTGCTACTCAATTGGAGAAGTATCATGTCATGCACGTTAGAATTAGACACAGGGTTGGAGAATTGGTCAGAAATTACATGAAGTCTCCACAATAAGGTGTGCAAGAATAGACCATGCAATAAGATGGGTAGGTATAGAGATAAGAGAACTTCCCAGCTTTCATGGGGTAAATGATTTAGAATAATTCCTAACAAGATACGAAGAGGAAGTGTTATAAAATCAAAGGCTCTTAGCTCTGGATATATCACTCAAGAAAACACCTGCAATATGGTGGGGTTCTCACAAAGAGACAATCAAGGATTGGTACCAATGTAAGCTATTACTGCACATCTGCTTTGGCACATAAAAGTGAAGCAACCAACTACAGAGATATGAAGGACAGGGGACACCAACATAACACTTAGAGAACTGAAGAACATTATGGAGAATGACACCACTAGAAGAATGGTGTAATCACTTTATTCACACATTCGAAGGGATTCCAAAAAACCTATATGTAGAACAGGAATTGTGCAGAGGCACTACATAATGGAAAAAATTACAACAAAATTTTATAGTCATTTTCTCATTTGAACATGATAACCCCAACATTTATTCATCACTCAAACAAATTAGAGGGGTGATATTCATTAACGAACCATAAGTTGAACTCATAACAGAGTACCAACAACAAAACATACAGACAGTGAAAGAACTACTATCATGCTACCATGTGCAGGAAGAAGCACCAGACGAAGATGACCCGTGCAACACTCAGATTACAAAAGTTGAAGGTGAAAGAGAGGTGGAAGTTCCACCTATGGTGATCCAGAATATATTTGCAGAACGAAATGAATACAGGTTATTATCAAAATATGCTTAACACAGAATAATATATATACAGTAAAATTGGTTTCTATTCAATAAGGAAATAAGTTGAAACTGTAAAATGCAGCAGAAACAAGCTTGCTAGAATGGTGGCAGGTTATCTCTCAGAAGAGATGTGATGGCTGCACTGATTCACAACAAGATGATTACAATGAGGTTCTAAAGGCCTTTTTACAATAAACAGGAATGTAAAAAACCCTAGACATCCAAAAATCCTAAACCTAGGGGATGAAGCGCAAAACGTCATGTGGACCCCATTTGGGTAAGTTAGTACATCAACTTCCCAGGGTTGTAAATTTTCCATACAATCTCTATTTTAGGCGCATGATAGCCTATTGGAAAGATATATCCAAGGAATACACATTTTGTTTCTTTACAACAAAAGTAATTTTGGATGTGGTGCACCCTAAAAAATGTTGTTTAGGGCCTCAAAACAGCCCCGCAAGTCAGGGACCCAAAAACTAGGGAAAAAACTGCCAAAATGAGCTAGTTGGAATAGGTGGGAGGCCACCGAAATCCATATGGATCATGTGGAATCAGAAGTGTTTTCTATGCTGATCAAGGTGAAGAAATTCAACATTGGGACAACTAAGAATCCCAAAATGGCCAACATTGGAGACTACTGGGATAAGCAAACAATAGAAAGCATAACAGAGTTACTGTGCAAGTATAGTGACCTATTCACAACAATCTTTACATAGATGAAAGGAATAGAAGGAGAGCTAGGGGAGATAAATATACCTTTCAAATCTGAGGCTAGATTAGTCCGACAACGATCATATAGACTGAACCCAATATACAAGAAAAAAGTAAAAGGAGAAATTGACAGAATGTTGGAGGTTGGAATCATCAAACCAGTGGAGGAATCTGAATGGGTAAGCCATATGGTAGTTCACGAAAATAAGTAGGGAGGGATAAATATCTTTGTAGATCTCAGGAAATTTAACGATGCTTTCCTGCATGACCCTTTTCCTACCCCTTTCACAGATGAGGTATTAGAGAATGTAGGAGGCCAGGAAGCATACTCATTCACAAATGGATTCTCAGGCTACCATCAGATCAAGATAGCTCCAGAAGACAGGTGAAAAACCACTTTTTCCACATAATGGGGATCCTACCAATATACAGCCATGCCTTTTGGACTGAAGAACACACCAACAATATTCTCAAGAGTAGTCATAGCTTTATTCAAGGAATTTATCCATTAGTTTTTAGAAGTATATCTGCATGATTGGACAGTCTACAGTTTGTTGAAAGATGATGTAGAGGTATTAAGGGTGATGTTGGAAAGATGCAGGCAATGTTAGATATCATTAAATATCAATAAATGCATCTTTGGGACACTTTTTGGGATACTATTGGGCCATATAGTGCGCAAAAAAGGCTTTCTAGTAGATCCTAGCAAGATTGCAATGATTGTCAATTTACCACCACCATAATCAGTACGTCAGTTGAGAGCAACATTGGGACACACAAGCTACTATAGGAAATTCATAAAAGGGTATGTGCAGATCACTGCGCCAATGGAGAAACTATTGAGGAAAGATAGTAAATTTCATTGGAATGAGGACTATCAATGAGGATTGGACACTCTAAAAGAGAATATGGTAACAACACCAATACTAGTATTCCCAAATTGGGAAAATGCATTTCATGTGCATGTAGATGAATCAACCATAGCACTTGGAGATATTATGGTGTAGGCAAGAGCTGGGGAATTAGACCATCCTATATCATTTGCATGAAAAAAATTGTTAGAGTTAGAGAAGAATTACAATACTACAGAAAGAGAAGGATTAGAAATGGTATATGCACTGCAGAAGTTCAGACACTATCTACCTGGAAAACACTTTAAAATGTTCACAAATCATTCTTCCCTCAAATACCTAGTCAATAAGCGAGTGTTGGAGGGGAGAATTTGTAGATGGTTATTGTTGTTTCAGGAATTTGACTTTGAAGTGATAGTCAAGTCAGGGAAGTTGAATGTAGGACCTGATCACCTGTCAAGGATCACCAATGGAGAAGAACCTACAAATTTAGAGGACAAATTCCTTGATGCACATTTATTTTTAGTCTAAGTAGCTGATGAATATTTTGCTAACATCATTCAATACTTCAGTATAGGGACCACGCCACAATAATTCAACACTGTGCAGAAGAAAAATCTAGTAGTTAGAGCTGCAGATGATCAATTGATTGCAGGACACTTATACAACATGGGTGCAGACTACATTTTGAGAAGATGTGTACTAGAACATAAGAGGCGCAGGATTCTAGTAGAGGCCGATGAGGGAATAGCTAGAGGAAATTATGAAGGAAAATATACCGCATAGAAGGTATTCTGTGCAATAATATGGTGGATGACCATTCACAGAGATGCAAAGGACTACTTCCAGAGATGTGATGTATGTCAGAGGGTTGGAAAACCTAATAGATGGGATGAGATTCCCTAAGACCACAACAAACCTTGCAAGTATTCGAAAAATGGGAAATAGATTTTGTGGGACCAATTAACCCACCAACAAAGAGGTCAAGAGCAAGGTATATCATTACTACGACAGAGTACTTAATGAGATGGGCAGAAGAAACACCAGTAAAAGATTGTAACTTAGAGACAACAACACACTTCGTGTTTGAGAAGGTGATCACTAGATTTGTATGCCCAAGGATTTTGATGAGCTACCAAGGAACTCAATTCATCTGTAGTACTATCAAGGCTATGACTGAGGAGTTTGAAGTTTGTCATCAAACGAGTACACCATATCACCCTCAATAAAATGGAACAATGGAATCCTTTAATAAGATCCTAGATAATGCACTGACAAAAATCTATAATGTCAACAGGGACGATTGGGACTTGAAGATACTAGCGGTATTATGGGAATACACAACTACATGCAAAAAATTGACAGGGCACACGCCATTCAAGTTGGTGTATGGACAAGAATTAGTGGTGCCATTAGAATTATTGGTACCTAGTCTCTGTGTAGTAGAAAGCACTAACATGATAGAATGAGGCATAGTACAAGAAAGGCTAAGTCAGCTGATGGTGATGGAATAATATAGGATACTAGAAGGATTTCACCAAGAAGTATAGAAAGCAAGGGACAAATCTTGGCATGACAGACATATTAAAATGAATAGTTTCAAGGAAGGAGACCTAGTCTTGGTGTATGACAGTAAATTTCTTCAACACCCAGGAAAATTCAAAATGCATTGGGTGGGACCATATGAACTGAAGACTATCACCGATGGGGGAGTTGTATAGTTGAAATATCTAGGAAGTACATAACTCAGAGGAATGATCAATGGGAGTCGATTGAAACTATATAGGGACATTCGACCTCCTAGTACTTAGAAATTTACCATGCAGTAAATAGAAAAAAACAAGAAGACTATGCCAGACATCAGAAGACTACATGCAACAACATAGGGGTTACCGAACCAGACATCAGAAGACGGCGTGCAAAAAAAATGGACTTAATGCAATGAAAATAAAAAGTCCATGTGTAATGATGAAACTACATACCATGCGCAATTGGAAAACCTAACGCGCAAGAAAAAGGATCAATGGTCAGAAAAAGGCAGAAACTTGAAAAATGGCAATTACGGCAGAAAGACGCCAACTGGAAGCAATTATGGGCAAAAAGGAAGAAATTAGAAAAACGACGACTACGATAAAGGCACCAACTGGAAGTAATTATGAAATTCAATGAAAAATTATGAAGAAAGCTCGATTACATTAATCAATGATTGGGCAAGCTTCTCCGAGAAGCTTCGTCACTTGCCTATATAAAGGGGAATGTGGGTAACACAAGACCCATTGTGAATTTGTGGAATTACAAAGAGAAAGAGAAAACAGAGCCAAAGTGCAGTAAAACAGGCGAACAAGTGAATAGCCAATCAACCAAAACCAACCACTACCCACAATGGCACCACCAAAGATGGGTGTGTCGAGCCAAGCGGGGAGGAAAACACGTTGTAACAGGGCACCATGGGAAGCAACAGAGACCGAACAGGAAACCATACAACTTGAGGAATTTTTCGACGTCAATGCAATTCCGTCACCGGTCGAAGCACTAATAGAACCTACACTAGTGGTGGACAAAAGACAAGAACCAACCGCGTCTTCCATGGAAGTCGACCCGACCAACAACGCACAGGGGCATCCCGTGCACAACAAAGGAAACCCACTAGATACTGCAGCGGCCTAAGGGGTTCCTCAAGTAAATGGCCATGCTACTACACAGACAAACTCGATGACAATACCCAAAAACACCAAAGCTGTAACTGTGCAACAATAGGAGGGTTTGGCTGAGGATATCACTGGCCAACTAGACTCCGATATAGAAAGGAGATAGATGGAGGTGGAGTCCTTTGGCCAGCAGATAGGGCGGAAGGGAAAACAACCTATGGAACGATATCCATGAAGGAAACCAGGTGAAACAGCTGTGCTGTCACGCATTCCATAAGGAGTGCAAACCATGCCAACACTCCTAGGTTGCATGGATAAACTGAGATACTCGGACCATGATGTGGTCGACGAGAGTAAATTCCCTGAATTTGCGCAGTAGGTTTATTTGGACACTAAAGGAATAGGACCGCTTGGTGATCCCGTCCTACAACCAAAGGCATGGGTAGCTAGCCTAGCAAACACTAGTGTTCTCAACCTTCTGGATATTCTCCACTTTGGAAGGGGAAGGAGCTGAAAAACTGCATCAAGAAGTTAATAACAGCCTTACATGGAGGATTCCTATGGATGGAGCAACCCGTCTCCATAGACGTAGAGTTAATTGCAGTGATCACAGGACTGCCATCAATGGGTGATAACCCCGCACAGTACCTGGATGAAAAAACCAAGGAGAAGCCGCTAGCAGAAGAAATAAAAAAGACATATGGCACAAACAGGGGGTCATGCAATATAATCGTCAAGAGAGTTAGCGACTCTACGAAATGCATGACCACTAATCTCATGGCCTACAAACTATTGCGAAAGTTTTGCAAGGAAGAAGTCCCTACCGGGGTCGTCGCAACTACAACGCAATGTGAAAATGACACATAGCTTAGTTGCGCCCCCTTCCTCTTAAACCTATTCATGGAGGACTGTAAAGACACACAAGACCTTGGCACTGAGTTCCACTACTCGTGGCTACTCATGTTGATTGTGTTGATGGGGTGGAAGGATCCCCTATATTCATACTTCTACAATATGATAGGCTGGTGCCACGCAACACGATACATGTCATTGGGGAGAAACCTTGATCCCAAGCACAAAACCACGAACACAGGTATCTTTTCTAGGTAATTCATCAAGATACAGGAGAGCATCTCCAACACTTGGCAAATAAACCCAGAGGTAGTCACGCGGTTCAAGGACATCACCAACTTCAAGGTGTCCAAGCATAACATGTGGATTTGAGAGAGCAGGTACCCAGGCAAGGAGTGGCTCCAAATGAGATAGTGCGTCATGAAGGATGACATAGATATGTATATGAGGGATTGGCCCAATGACTGAAAGATCCCAATATTAGATCAAGAAGTACCTCAGGGAATAGACGTGGATGTAAGGCAGGCCAAGACACCTGTAAGAGATAAAGCTTCACCAAAAAAGCCGAAGCCAACACATAAGTCGGCGCAACAAAAGAAAGGAGGCGCAACAAAGAAGGATGCACAGACAACAAAGAAGGGTGCGCAAACGACAAAGAAGGATGTGCAAACAACAAAGAAAGATGCACAGGCATAAAAGAATGACATTTCCTCGCAAAAAAAAGGGTAAGGAGAAGGGGCCACAGGAACACAGGGAACCCCTCAGCATCCACTCCCCAAGAACCAGGGCCACCTAAGCTGCCAATTTCATAGTTAGGAGGAATGTGCAAGAAGGAGAAGGTGCACAAAGGGCGACCTGAATATACAATCATAGAGGACGATGTAGACCTTGTGGCTGAGAAGGTAAAAGACTGCATCATAGAATACGTGGAAGAAGAAAAGCATCAAAGGGGGCAGATACAAGATGACATGGATAGCATAAGATAGGCCCTCGAGCAAATTAGTGGTGCGCATAGATCGGAATGTGGAACAACATCTGTCCTCGAGGGAGAAACAACAACGTCGAGAAGTACTATGCCACAAATTGAACATATGGTTCACACAACCGCAGGCGAGTCTGACATTCAGGGTAACCAGTGACATGCTGCAGACGCCACTGAAAGATGTAGCACAGGTTAAGATTGTATTGGCTAAGATACCAACAAAGGCCCTCTATAGACTCCAAGTTAGCATTGCGCAGGAGGTGCAATCACGCATGAGGATAGATGCAGCCGAACTGTAGGGAATCAAGAATGACAATGAAGAATTGGAGCTCGTGGTCAAACAAGTAAGGTTTGAGACCAAAGAAAAAAAGAAGCCCACGGATAAAATTTAACAGGGGGTGACAAAAGTATACAACCACCTTTCGGATAGCACGCAGGCCAAGAGTTCAATGACAGAGGGAAAACTCAATCAGATTTCCCAAATTATCGACCAATATATGCAACAAATTGAGGAACTGAAGGAGAACATGACTCCAACGACTCCATCGGTGGTTAGGGAGAAAAAGAAAGTAGAGGGTGCACTCCAACTAGGAGAGTTGGAGAAACAATTTAACATAGTCAAAGAACCGTTTGACAAAACAACGCAGCTCTAGATAGTGCTTGAGGAGGATGAGCAAGTCCAGCAGTGGGACCAACAAGAATAAATGATAAGTGTCGAAATCGAGGACCTAAAGTAGAGGAATAAGATGATGGGCATCAATGAGCGTTTAAAAGGAATGCAGGACATGAAGAGATTACATGTCGAACTGAAGATGTCGTAGGTGCACAAATAGGAGAGATAGGCGCAAATGGAACCCATCCAAGAGAAAGCAACATAGATGATCACACAGCTAGAGGTAGAGAAGAAGAACATGGTGCAGACACAGGTGGAATGCACAACTGTGGTTCAACAGGAAGTCATAGCATAGAACTTAGAAGCGCTTACAGAAAAGGCTGCATAGGTCCAAAAACAAGAGAAGGGACTGATAGACAAGTTCCACAGTCTAGCAGAGGTTTTCAAAGGGGCATAAAGTGCCTAGGTGGCTCGAGACAATCCATATATTAGTGTTGGGGGCTTGTTGGCCCATTGTGGAATAAAGAATAATTTTGGAGAATAAAACACAAGACAACTGGCAGGAAAAGAAGCACGTGAAAGGAAAACACACATGGAGAGGAGGAAAGCATGCAAGGCACGCATGCAAGAAGACCTAACCATGCTAGGGTTATGGTTTTGGTAAGAATATTTAATGTATAGTAAGCCAAGAACATGTATAAATAGGTACCTAGGAGGTCTAGGTAGGGGTTCGATTACTCTTGGTCGAGATTTTTGTTGTTCATAGGTTCGAAGTTGGATGTCATGTAGGTTGTCATGTTTTCATACTGTTACTACGATCTATTTTTTTAAGTTGTTGAGCTAAGGAGAGGGAATACGATATATTTTGAGGGTTAGATCATAGGCTGGGGATCCTGGTGCGATTTAGTCTGCCTCATTGTAAGATCTTGATCCGTTTTGATGGATATTTGTAAGGCGTGAGGGATTGTAGTGTTGTAACCAAAAATAATAAAAGAGAAGAATAGCCAAATCTGTGTGGATGTAGACCAGGAGGAGTGAACCACGGTAGACCCTACGTTATGTGACATAATGTTATGTATCTTCTTTGGTGTTTATGATTAGATCTTAGATAACTGAATGAATGAATTAGTTAGATATGATATTTTATATGCATGAGTAAGAATGACAATATAATAAATCAAGATGTATGAGCTAGTAAATGAATGAAGATCATAGATGATGCAATCACATATCCCCACTCCTTCCCAAGATGCAAGCATTTGAGCGTTGCAACCACCCTGTGTATTGCACTGCCTTTTGGTTTACCAGGGGGGGCGATAGTTTTAGAGGGATTTTGTTGGAAGGTTGTTTAAATCTGAACCCGGGTCAACGTATGACATTAAAGCAAGATCATAGTAGATAAATTAATAATCAACAATATGTCATTATGATTTTCTGCACAGTAAGGATGGGTTTCAAGGCCCTAGTGAAGGTCCCAAAAATGTAAAACAATGAATTTAGTTGTAAATTATGATTCTAAGGATTATGGGAAATAGGACATTATACCATAAAATAGGAGATGCACAGGGACTCAAAAATGTATTACCTTATTAAGTACCTTTGGGGATTAATTATGCATGATAATTAGTGGGTTGATATTAATTATTTAACATTAGGCCATGATCATAAACACCAATGTTGATTAATAGGATTGGCCTTCTGTCATTTTGAAAAGGGTGATCACCATTATGTGTTGTATGTAGTCTTTCAATAATKCACCCACAATGTTTCATATTCAAAAAGTTTGCACGAGATVCTATTAAAAKTAYACATGATATCCAACACTAACATCATAAGACGKTGWTTATGAYCAYGRACCTAATAGGAGCATTGAGTKARAYAWKTAATAKAGGCAACCAACCCAGGGAATTGACATTGAAACCTCTTTCATGAAGCTCAAATCACTCAACCACTTGAGCTATCCCACAAGGCTAAGCACACTAGTAATAAATGTCATYTACATATATACAATGTTTTTTCTACAAATTCCAACATATATGTTATAAAGTGCTATTGGATATATATATATATATATATATATAGAAAATACTATATGTCACAATTAGAATAATTGTTTTTCACATAGTTAAACTAAATATCCATGAACAAAACTTACATATTCTAAAAAGGCCAATTCAATTTCTTCCAACTCAACTTCTGGCAGGTTAGTTAAATTCATCTTCTTACACCATACTTAAATTCATTATACAAGTACCTCATATGATTCCTCAAAGTCACCCACCCTTTTCAAATTTCCATTTCCACTAACAAGACGACCATGATTATGTGATTGTGCATTAATCCAATACATCTAATTCTTCTACCATCTATTAAATCACCTTCTTCCTTAAGCTATATTGTTGAATATTTTACAATATACCTATTAATAGAGAGTAATAATAGATTCTCTTATAACAGATATAAGGGTCCTCATCCTAAAATATAAACTTAGGTTTTTAAACAATCTTATAAAATTCATACTTTTATAACACATTGCTTCTTGGTTGCAACCATTGACACCACAAACTCTAGTTCATACATTTGGTTACTTAATTATTTCTATCTCCTTTCCAATGTGCACCACTACATTCAATATTTAATGCATTTTTTCAATATTACAAAACCTCTCTATACTCTTATAACATGTTTATTGGTTGCAATCATTGGCACCTCACCTCACCTCGAACTCTTGTTCAACCATTTTATTACTCCTAACTATTTCAACCTCATTTGCAATCAATAAACACCTCAAACATCCATTTGAACATTTTTACACTCCTAAAACTATTTCATCTCCTATTTACCTTACCTTTGAGCACGATCTAACTACACTTTTCACCAAACCGCCCATACAATCACTCTCCTTTCCATGTTTCCACCAAACCTCATATACAACCATTCTCTTCTCAAGACACATATTACAATGAAATCTAACATTGCCTAATCTTTAGTATACAATTTCACATCTCAATCCCTCTCATCATGGGCCTTCACCCTCTATGGAGCAATTTTTTGGTTTTTAGGTGGTGTAGTTTTAAATTTTCGGCCAATTTAGAATTCTGATAGATTTTATGATCATTTGAGTTGGTTTAAAATAGGCAAAACTCAGGATGTAAGGTTTTGAAATGCATAGAATTTTTATAAATACCAAACTCAGGCTACCCCTGTAAATCTTGCTGCATTCAGGCCCATTTTTTTAAGTAGTAGGGTAAGAAATTGTTGGATTCGTATATTTAAGTGATGATTTCTGTAAAATCCGAGTGTCCTGGAAGTTTCAAAAATGAATCCATTTCTACATTCAAAAATGAATTCTGAACACCAAAAAAATAGTGATTAATGTAAATTTATATCACCAGATGACAAAAAAACACCATTTCTTAAAACAACTAGCCAACAGTTTTTTTTTTTTATCTGAAAAACAGATTTGTTTGCTACAGTGTTTACTCCCAGTTAGCATACTCCCTAAACATCATCTACTCCCTTTCAAAAAAGTGTGAATTTTTTAATAGCGTTTCAAATCCGTGCACGGGCAATTATAATCCAGTCGCTTTACTTTTCCAAATTTCGGGGGTGCTTCACAAAATTGACTTCAAATTACGAAGTTTAGTAAGGTCCCACCGATTTTCTTTAGCATACATATTTTCCAACAAGCAAGATCCATGGTGGTAATATTTGCGTCTGGGTATACGTATGTTGATAGATGAGCATCCCGTCATTGTTTTCCACTTTGCAGTTTGCACTACCACAAGAACTCCTCCAAGACGGCCGTCTCCACAAATTTCGTTGTGAAACTTTTTAGGAAGTCGCGAGATCGAAGGCTATGTAAGTGTGAAAAGCCCAGAGTCATAAAAATCGGCTATGGGAGTGTATTCTCTCGGCACGCTAACTGAATTAGGGTTGTTTCTTTGAATGAGTTCCGAAAACCCGTTCTCCATGATCAGTAGATTCAGTACTACTCTGTGTGTCTTCTATTTTGGGGGTCTGGGTACCAATGATCATATATGAATCACAGCCTCAGGAGATGTGGAGATCATCGCGGGATTTGATCTCGGCAAGTACTGACAAGGAGGAGACGAGTTCCAGATCGTTGGGCGGGTCGATACAAATTAACAAGGCGGGCACCGTGCAAGAAGGATATGTAGAATGGCTGCAGGAGGTGGTCGGGCAATACCATTCTCATACACAGGATGGGGGAAGAGAGTGCAGATGTTCATCGGTGTTGGTGCAGCGAGTGGAGGCGCCGGTGAGCGTCGTGTGGTCGCTGGTGCGGCGCTTCGACGAGCCCCAAATCTACAAGCAATTCGTCCGCAGCTGTTTCATTCGAGGTGAGGGGGATC
>JASDQU010819208.1:24921-60255 GCA_032191745.1 Picea mariana | reverse complement strand
AAACAAATGCAGAAACAAAACACAAAAGACACACAATACAAGAGAGACATAGATTTACGTGGTTCACCCAGTGTGGGCTACATCCAACAGAGAAATTGCCAGGTCCTTCCTTTATTATTATCCAACAAATGATGGGATACAACCTATAGCAAAACCCGCTGTAACTTCCTCTTCTTTCTCTCACAGTCTCCTCTCACAGAATACAATATTTACCACCATCCATAGCCGCAATACATTTCCCTCATAAAAGAGGGTTTCCTTATAGGGAAAAAAACCCTGACATAATCTCTACCATTAGATCTGTGACCTTATAATGAACGGTCCAGATTTACAATGAAATTACAATATACTTTTACAAGGAAATTTTTGCTTCAGGGGCTTCGCCCCCGAACCCCCATCACGAGGCGCTGCCTCCATACCCCCACTAGGGGCTCGCTTGCCCCCAGACCCCCCAAAGGGGGTATCCCCCCTCTGCACTCCCTCGCGTGGAAGAGTGTACATACTTCTGGGGTGTAAATACTTTATGGGGTATAAACACGGCTGAAAGCAAGGACCTCTGAATCATGAAGATAATCAGGCTCCACAACCAACTCCTGTAACCGCCTGTGTGCAAAGAAAACAACAAGTGGGAGAATGTTGGGTATGTGTTATATTCTTTGCATGAGTAGTAGTGTCTGAGTGTCTATGCTGGGCNTTTCGGCACATGGTTTTTTGCCGATGGTTTTCTATTTCCGGTTAAGGAATTAGGGTTTTGGACTAATATAGGTCATTGGGTTAGGGTTTTGGATGCCGTTGGCTCCTATATGTATATTGTATTGTAAACAATGTAACACAATGTATGAATATAATATATGCTGGTTTTTTCAGTTTGGGTTTCCAGGTGAAAAATCTTTGTGTAATGTTTGTATTTTCCATTGTGTCTTTTCTGTTCTTTTCTGAATATCAGTTTGTAGTAGATATTGTACAAGGTTAGAATTTACACTGCACCCCTCTCTTCATGATTTTCCCAAAGTCTGAATCTGTGAAATCCTTGGATCAGATCAACGATCCTCAATGATCCATAGCTAATGGCTGAGATCTCCTTCATGTTTCGTGACTTTGCGCTTCACGATGTCAGCAGTTAGATCACCTCCTTTCTTTCGTTTCCTGATTTCTGAACTCCAAACTAGATCAATTGTCTGCGGCTTTCCACGATCAATGGTTGTGATCAATTTCATGAACTTGAACTTCATGAGTTCCTGTCTCGAGCATTCACTCCTACCTCTGGCTTTCCCAATTTGCGAATCAATGAAATGTTGATCTCTCGCCATGTGTCCTACCTCAATGGATGACCAGGATTCCTTCGTAGCTTCGAACTTCATAAAGTCAATGCTCTCCTGTGTTCTTATTTGCTTATCTGTTGCCACGTGTCCTTTCTCGATCCAACGGTCCAAAATTACTTCGCGAATTCATGCTTCGCGATGTCTGCAAATTGCTCGACGTAGTTCTTTCAATTCATGATTCTTCTAATTTTCTTATTTGCTGCCATGTGTCCTCCTCGATGATGGACAGTTTCTATAGACCTCGAAAATTCGGGACTTCATGAGTCTGCTTCTCATGTGCACTCTAAAAGAATTACAGCATGTGCAGTTACCTCTAGATCCAATGACGGTTGGTCCACGTGCTCAGATCTAATGCCTGAGATCTGTTCTCCTCCTCTGCATGCTCATTCCTCTTGTTTGGACTCTGATCCAACGATCCATATTATTCATAATTCTCTATTCGACGACCACTATTTCTCGTCCTTCTAAGCTTAATATTTCTTCTGACTTAGAATATTTTCTAAGTATTCAAAGGTTTCGGCCTCTGAACCTTCTTCTGCGAAATCGGTTTCCTATTTTCCATTGTCACTACTATTCTTGCCATCAATGAAAAGCACACTCTTCCTGTAAAAATTCCAACTAGGTCTGCAACTCTGGTCATATGGATCCATATGTCCTGGCCTTAGCCCTTGCGGACCTTAAACCTTCGGTCCATGGCCCCTAGTCGGTCAGGCTAGCCCTTTTTGACCGGGACTTATACCCAAACTTGTGCGAAACTGCAGCTTAACACTAAATTCATCTGGTTGTTTAAATAAGCAACAACCATCCCATGTGGCTAGTGCATTTGGCATAGTCCGTTTCCCATTTTGAGGTCAGGGGTTCGAGCCCGACAGAGTCGCAACCAAATTTTTTTCCTAGTCAACATTGGAAAAATCCAAGGTGCCATGTGGCACCCTGTTAATGTCAGAAGTCACTCCTGTATTGCAGCATGAGTAAGCCTGAGGCCCATCAGTTTATGTCATGACTTGTTTATAAAGGGGGTGATCGAATGGAAGTAAACTCAGAACAATATTGCTCACTTAGAAAACTGGGTTGAAATAACAAGGACATATTGTAAATTCTAACCTTGTACAATACCTACTGCAAACTGATATTCATAAAAGAACACAAAGGATACAATGGCCAATACAAACATTACACAGAGATTTTTCACCTGGAAACCCAAACTAGGAAAACCAACATATATTATATTCATACATTGTGTTACATTGTTTACAATACAATATACATATAGGAGCCAGCGGCATTCAAAACCCTAACCCAATGACTTGGATTAGTCCAAAACCCTAATTCCTTAACCGGAAATAGAAAACCATCGGCAAAAAACCATTTGCTGAAAAACCACCTAATATCATGTGGTCCCAGAAATATGTCGTCCCAGAAAAAAAAATTCGGGGGCACTGCCCCCAAACCCCCACGTGGGGGGCTTCACCCCCCTGCACCCCCCCTCTAACCCCCCTACGCACTCGGCAAATTTAACTTACCCAACACATATGAGGTCTTGATTTAACTTAAGCCAGTAAATTTGCATAATGGTGAGTAAGTGGAGGGAAAGAAAGGGGAAAAGTCTCAGATATGAGATCCTCTCATACCGGAGAAACTTCAAAGTAAACCTCAAATGTTGCAGAACTAATACAATCAAACATGCATCATATAGTTACAGCAACACCCGACTGGATCATCCATACCCAGGCTTTCAGATTCAAAGGAACAAGGAAAGGAGGAGGTTGGCCGCCATTAAACAAGAAATCTCAAAATATCATTGTATAACCAGAGAACCAGAGGCCTTGTTAAAGCTTTACATTTAGGAGCTTCACTCTACCATCGATCCTTACAGAAATACAAAAACTGAGTATATATACTCAGGGCAATTTTCCACCTTCACAGCAAGAAGGTAGCTGAGACATTAAAGTCCAAATTAGCATGTACAGGCTCCTCAGTCAAACCTGGATGAAACTCCTTCGTCAGATGCCATCTTAACTCAGCATGGCTCTTACAGGGGGGCCTGCATATAAGGGTACCACGGGCTGATTACTCTAGGCCTTTTCCACGCCCTCCATTTATGAGTTGGGCTAAGGTCTCAACCACCTGCTCAATATTCAGTAACTGCTTCTTCCATGGAGGGTGGCCAAGACTGAAAACACAAAAATCAACCCTTTGTTCTTTGAAGTCCCGGTAGCCAAAATACCGAAATGTCTCCCGGGTGCTTTTTCATTTCGCGTTTCGGGTTTCGGGGATTCCTGATGCAGTGGAGGAGTGACCCCTTTATCCCTTGAAGTACCGATAGCCAAAATGCCGAAATGGCTCCCAGGCGCTTTTACATTTCGTGTTTTGGGTTTCGGGGATTCCTGATGTAGTGGAAGAGAACAACCCTTCGTCCTTTGAAGTCCCAGTAGCCGAAATTATGAAATGGCTCCCAGGTGCTTTTACACATCATGTTTTGGGTTTCAGGGTTTCCAATGCAGTGGAGGAGTAGCTCTCTTGTCTCTTGAACTCCCGATAGTCGAAATGCCGAAACGGATTTTGGGCTCTTTTCGCATTTCAGGTTTTGGGGTTTCCCGATGCAGTGGAGGAGCACAACCCTTCTTCCTTTGAAGTCTCGGTAGCCGAAATGTCGAAATGGCTCCCAGGTGCTTTTACACTTCGTGTTTCAGGTTTCAGGGTTTCCTGATGCAGGGGAGGAGCGACTCTCTTGTCTCTTGAACTCCCGGTAGCTGAAATGACGAAATGACTTTTGGGCGCTTTTTGCATTTCGGGTTTCGGGGTTTCCTGATGCAGTGGAGCAGCACAACCCTTCATCCTTTGAAGTCCCAGTAGCCAAAATGCCTAAATGGCTCGCGGGCACTTTTACACTTCGTGTTTTGGGTTTTGGGGTTTCAAAATGCAGTGGAAGAGAGCAATCCTTTGTCCTTTGAATTCCCGATAGTCGAAATCACGAAAGGGTTAATCATTTCACGACTTTGGTGATAAGAAAAGAGCCCATGCGCTATACCTCGTGCAATTCCGTGACTTAAGCTTTACCTGATGACTATCGATTTGCTCCATCTGTGGATCCTCGCTGCTGAAAAAAAAAAGCCCGCTCACTTGATTTTAGGCCCGAAATGGACTTCTTCTATGTGCTACGCTCGACGCTCATGACTTTGCGAGAATTGGCACTAACATTAGGCTCCATGGGGGATAGAGTCATCCCTGCGATGCTCTAAGAACTCCTTCTGTAGTTCTAGTTGCCTTTTGTTGGGTTATGGAGTCATTTATTAAGCCGAAAATAACAGAAAAACAATAAAGACAATATTTACAAAAAACAAAGGAGCCGTCTAAGGCTCAAACAAAACATTTCTTCAAGAAATGCCCATTTACTGGGCCGCTAAAGACTTCTTCACCCTCCAAATCCTACAACCTGTACGTGTTATTTAAAAATACTTCAGAGATTTTGAAGGGCCCGATCCAGAGGGCATCAAACTTGTTGTGTTTACCCCTATCTTGCCTAGGTTCATCCCACTTAAGCACCAAATCTCCCAGCTCAACTTCCTCCTTCCTGACCTTCCTATCAAAAGCCTGCTTGATCTTCTACTGATGACTGTGAGCTATGTCCATCACCTGCTCCCTGATCTGTTTTTCCACCACTTGATGAATCCTTTTGACCATATGGTCTGGCTCTCCTTCATGATCTTGAAAGAATTTCACTACAGGTAAAGCGAGTTGAGTGGGAAACACAACCTCCATCCCACAAACAAGTTGAAAAGGTGAGGTTCCCAGAGACTTCTTTGTTGTCACTCGATCGGCCCATAGAGCGAATTTGAGCTTTGAATCCTAGGCCTTCTTATTGTCTTCCAATAATTTTTTAATGAGTTTGATTAGAATTTTATTGGAAGATTCTGCCAATCCATTTCCTTGAGGATAATAGGGAGTGGAGTGAATTAGTGAAATCTCAAACTGCTCACAGAACTTAACCAGAGGCTCAGACTTGAAAGAAGCGGCATTATCAGTGACAATTCTGCTGGGACAACCAAATATGGCTATGATATCCTCCAAGAAGATGATAATCACCTTGTGCGAAGCACTCCTAGTGGGGGCAGCTTCTATCCACTTGGTGAAATAGTCTATTGTAGTCAGGATCCATCTATGCTGGCCACTTGAAGGAGGATGAATTTCCCCAATGAGGTCCAACCCCCACTGTTGAAAGGGTGTTGAAGCTACTACATGCTTTAGTGGCAGAGATTTGAGCTGCTACTTTCCTAAGAACCTTTGGCATTTGATGCAAGCTCTGACTTCTTTGCAAAAATCAGTGAATAAGGTGGCCAGTAGTACCCAGCCCTGAGAATTTTGTGGGTTGTGGTCTTCCAGAAATGATGCCCTCCACAAAGGCTGCGGTGGAAATCAAACATAACTCTCTGGGCTTCCTGTGGATTCAAACACCTCAGAAACACCCCTAGAGGATCTCTCCAGTGCAAGACTTGGTCAATAAGGCAATATCTGACTGCCTTGATCTTTAAATCCCTTACCTTGCTTTTTCCCATTCCATCAGGAGGTTTCAACTCTTGTAGAAAGTACAAAATGTCTCTGTACCAGGTGCATTCTGCTAGTGATAAGACACCCTGGAAGCTTTTGTTGGGTGACTCAACTTGTTGATTTCTTGAGCAAGCGTTGATGAAGCTAACCCCCAAGGCCTTGCAATTGGATTTAGCTAGTAGCTTGGCTAAACCTTACCCTTTTACCAAATTGGTGGGCTTTATCTCCAAGTCAAATTCCAAGATCTTGGCAATCCATTTACCTCTTCTCCCATCTATGTTAGGATGTATAACGATGTCCTTCATAGAGGCTGAAGGAACATATGCAATCACTCTTGAGTGCAAGACATAGACTCTGAAAGATTTGAGAGATTTCACCAAGGCATAGGCCTACTTCTCCATGATCTCATACTTGATTTTTGCATCTCTTAATGCCTTATTGAAGAAGGAAATGGGTTGCTCTCTCCCTTCCTCATTTTTCTGCAATAAGACCGTTGTTACTGTATCAAAAGAAGAAAAGGAAAAAAATAGGATATCCTTAGAATAATCAGGATTGATCAGCACAGGTGCCTCAGTCAATGCCTTTTTTATTTAGACAAAAGATTCCCTGGGTTTAGCAGTCCATTTTACTTCATTTCCCTTTCTGAGCATGGCTGTGATGTGTTTCACCAACTTAGCAAAATTTGAGATGAACCTCCTCAGAAAGTTAATCTTCCCTAAAAAAGCTTGAACTTCCTTTTTAGACCTGGGAAGTGACAGGGTTTGAATTGCCTCTACCCTGCTGGGATCAATTCTCACTCCCTTTGTTGATACCATATGGCCTAACAGCTTCCCCTCCTTCATAGCAAACAAATATTTCTTGGGATTTAAGGATAGGCCAAAACTACGACACTTCAAGAAAACTTTCCTCAAGTGACAGCGGTGCTCTTTATCAGACTTGGAGAAGAATGTGATGTCATCCAGATAGATCACCACAAACTGATCTTTCTGCCTGATGAAGGCTATGTCCATGGCTCGCTGAAATGTTGATCCTGCATTCATTAATCCAAAAGGCATTTTGGCATACATGAATGTGCCCAAGGAGTGGTGAAGGCTGTTTTTTCTCTATCCTCAGGCATGACTGATATCTGATTATAGCCAGAAAAATCATCAATCATGGATATCCTAGATGCACCAGTTACCCTCTGCAATATGTGTTCCATGTGGGGCAAAGGATAGTTTTCTTTCTTTGAGCACCTGTTCAGGTTCCTGAAATCGACACAGAGCCTGATTTCTCCACTTTTCTTCCTCATGGGAACCAAATTGGCCACCCACTGGAATATCTCAAGGGGACAATGATTTGGGCATCTAACAACTTCTTCACTTCTCTCTCCATGATAGGCAACAACATGGGATTTATCTATCTTAGCTTCTGCCTGAATGGCTTAGCCTCTTCCTTCAGTGGGATCTTGTGTTCAATGATAGATGTGTCATATGTCTTGAGGTCTTCATAGGTCCATGCAAACACATCAACAAATTCCCTTAACAACTTGGTATATTCGGCCCTCTATTCTTTGGTCAAAATGCTTGACAACTTGCAAAATTTAGGCTCCTCCTGTGTGTCAATATTGCACTCCGCTGTATCATCATCTCCACTTGAAACCCCACCCTTTACTGCCACATCATTCCCATCAAATAGTATTTCTAAAGGGACCAGTCCCTTCAGAATGTGATTGCTAGGCAGATGAATAATATGGTGATTAGAAATTTTATTTAAAAATACCTCAGGGTGAGGGTGACTTTCGAGATCAGGATCCTAATCAATGTGCAATGTAGAAAATTCGTCGACGGACTGAAGAAATTTTTTGATTTCAATATCATCTTCGAATACCTTCCAATGCTTGATATTGTCCAGGATGGATGGCCTATATCTTATCTCGACCCCATATTTGATCTTAGGTGGCAGAGGGATCCTGAACAGACTAGCCGAGATAGCTAAGGAATCGGCCAAAGTATTTTCCTCTCTTGGAATAAAAGAAATGTTGAAAGCTGAGAAGAAATTATCAACCAGGTCCCACACCTCATTTCTGTAACCCCTGAGCTGAGGATGCTTAGCCTGATAAGTATTTTTGACTTTCCATATTATCAAATCAGCATCTCCGAACACTACTACCTCCTTAATTCCAATTCCTTTTGCAACCCTCATACCCAGAACAAGAGCTTCATATTCTGCCACATTATTGTTAGCTTCAAATTCCATCTTGTATGATAGGGATATGGTTTCCTGCCAAGGGGACACAAGAACCACTTTAGCGCCAGTGCCTTCGCTAGAAGAAGCTCCGTCGAAGAACATTTTCCAAACAGAGGTGGTTGGAGGAGGTATCTTGTGATTAAATATGGGTTGCTTTCTAATTTGAAAAGGGGCTTCAGGAGTCTCAGTGATCTGAAACAAACTAGACCCCAAATCAATGTCAAGTGCAAAGATGGGGTGATTAGTGGGGTCTGCTTCGTCACTGACAATGTAGGCCAACTGAGCTTCTCTATACAACCTCTTGTGTTCCCCTCCAAAGACTAGAATGGTGGAATATGTGAGATCCATCTGTAATGTTCCTCCAAGTTTTTTAATACAAGATCTAGACAACAACATGTCAAACTTGGGGGGAACATCAACTACTACAATGTCCATGACCACACTCTTCATTGGCAGCTGAAATAAAGAGACCACCAAGTCTTTGATGACTCCAAGGCATTGCACCCTCCTTGAATCAAAAGAGTACAAATCATGATAAGAATTTGTCACTTCCAGTCCCAATTCTTCCATGACTATCTTGGGCATAAGGTTGTGGGAAGCTCCTGAATCCATGAGGCAATTATGCAGCACCTTATCATGTATGTTTATGGATGTGTATAAGGGAGGGGATGAATCATCTCTATCTTCTACCATGGGACCTAGGACAACTGCTGGCTTTTCATCTTGAAGATTTACTGAGTCTATAGAAGGTTGGGGGGACTCAGATTGTAGCAGCTTAGAGAGGGACCTTTTGAAATCTTCATTTTTAACTAGCTCTGAGAGGGGTGCGAGAATTCTAATCTTTTGAATTTCATGCTCAAAACTAAAGGAGGGAAAATTCTTAGTAGATTCCCTTACCTCAAAGACAGGTTCTTTGGCTGTTGGTGAAGTATTCTAAGTTTTATTTTCCTTAGCAGTGATTGTAGCAGGTTTAGCAGGTTTTTCCGCTATGAGGGGATGATAATGACTATCAAAATTCCCTTCTCTCTTCTTTGACCTGAGATGATATATGTTAGGAGTGTTGTTGGCCTTTTCCCCTTTACCCAACTCATTGACTTGACTTCTCATAAGGGATTCTTCATATATAGATTGAGTCAAATGGGGAAAAGGGAAGGTGTCTTCAATACAGTGAATTTCAAGGTCGAGCTCATCTATCTCCTCTCCTTCCTCATGAGCAACTAGGTTATTTTGGAGAGGGGTTTGAATCCTCTACTCATATCTATCTTTGCTCCTTTGTTCCCTTGGAAAATCCTGTGGCACATTGTTGCTAGGCCTCCTGAAGCCTCTGTTATCAATATTTTGGATATTTCTGTACGTGGGCTTCCCTTTCAACTCTCACCTTTCCATTCTAGCCGAAAGTGACTTTAGAAATTTAGTTACCTCGTCCATCTAAAGGGGAAGGGGAGAGGAATTGGATGGGGAGGCTTTAGGTCTCCTCTTGGATATGTCTCTATCAACCTTATTCCTGAGTCATTCGACAACCAATATGTTAGATTCTACTTCCACGACTGCATCCTACATGTGAGCCAGAGTAGTTGCTCTCCTTTCCCTCAACAGAAGGCAAAAATCGAGATCAAAAGTGCTAGCATAAGTGATTTTAGCAGAGGCTTCTGAGGGCTTTATTTCAGTGGGGATCTTATTGTACATGTTATTAAATCTCTTGGAGAAGTCAGAGATAGACTCTCCTTCCTTTCTCTTCAAAGACCCAAACTCTGTCATGTAATACATGAAGTCTTTTTTGTCTCCCCACTGTCTCAAAAAGGCATTATCCAAAGAATCAATCCCATCAATATATCCAGGAGGCAGGGCCCTAAACCACTTTCTAGCCTCGCCTTCAAGGCTATGGATGAAAATTCTCATCCATACGTCTGCATACATGATAACATGATCATCTGTAAAATTGTAAAAGGATTCAAGGTGTTCTTCTGTAGCTATGTCCCCTTCGCCTGTAAACTTGGGCAACTGCTTAAGGTAGCCATCTGCTGGAAGGGCATTGAGAGGCTGAGGTAGCACAAGGGGAACATACCTAGCAGCTATTATAGCCTCCATTCTGGTCATGGGGGGATTTTCTCTTGCCATAGGAATATTAGGTGGAGGAGAAATCGGAGGAGAAGGAGCTCGAATAAGGGATACTGAAAATGAGCTTCCAGGTGGAAGGGGAAATAATGGGGGATTCAGAAAGAAGGCTAAATGGCTTGAGTCAATATATGCTTCTCTCTGTGCAGTAGAAGCAACAGTAACAAGAGGAGGGGTGGTAAAGCTAGGAGTGGGGAAATCTGTTGTGGTACTGGGTCTAAGCTAAGGTACAGTTTCAGGGGAGAGCGTAGTGAAGAGGACTTCTCCCTCTAATCCTAGACCAGGAGGGGAAAACTCAATAGGAACACTCCCGAAATTTAGGAAATGAGAAACCTCAGAAAAAGGTCTGCTAGGAAGATGAGAGGAAGAAAATGGAGTTCCTACAGAAGGATATGGCAGATTACCTGGTTCGGTGGTGGATGCTTCTCCTTCAGAGGCCTTTTCTTTTTTGAAAATCACCTCCAGATCAACTTCAGGTGTAGCTAATGGCAGTTGTGGATGGGACCGCGTGTGTCTACCTCTGGAAGCCATAACTAAAACAACAGGTTCTCCATAGTGGAGTCATCACAATGGAGTCGCCAGGTGCATAGTAGCAATCTCATAAGGCTTTGATGCCTGATGCACCTTCAAAATCAAAGGCTCAATGTCGTTCAATCCCAGGGAAAATTTTCAACTTCGTCCCCGGCAACGGCGCCAGAAATGTTAACGTCAGAAGTCACTCTTGGATTACAGCTGGAGTAAGCCCGAGGCCCATCATTTTATGTCATGATTTGTTTATAAAGGGGGTGATTGAATGGAAGTATACTCAGAACAATATCACTCACTCAGAAAACTGGGTTGAAACAACAAGGACATGTGAGGTCTTGATTTAACTTAAGCTAGTAAATTTGCATAGTGGTGAGTAAGTGGAGGGAAAGAAAGGGGAAAAGTATAAGATATGAGATCCTCTCAGACCAGAGAAACTTCAAAGTAAACCTCAAACATTGCAGAACTAATACAATCAAACATGCTTCATATAGTTACAACAACACCCGACTAGATCATCCATACCCGGTTTTTCAGATTCAAAGGAACAAGAAAAGGAGGAGGCTAGCCGCCATTAAACAAGAAATCTCAAAATATCATTGTATAACCAGAGAACTAGAGGCTTTGTTAAAGCTTTACAGTCGGGAGCTTCGCTCTACCATCGATCCCTACAGAAATACAAAAACTAAGCATATATACTCATGGAAATTTTCCACCTTCACATGAGGAAGGTAGCTGAGACATTAAATTCCAAATTAGCATGTGCAAGCTCCTCAGTCAAACCTGGATGGAACTCCTTTGTTAGACACCTTCTTAACTTAGCATGTCTCTTGCAGGGGGGCCTGCATATAAGGGTACCATGGGTTGATTGCTCCAGGCCTTTTCCACGCCCTCCATTTATGAGTTGGGCTGAGGTCTCAACCACCTCCTCAATATTCATTAACTACTTCTTCCATGGAGGGTGGCCAAGACTAAAAACAAAAAAAGCAACCCTTTGTTCTTTGAAGTCCCGGTAGCTGAAATACTGAAATGGATCTCATGTGATTTTTCATTTCGCGTTTCATATTTCGGGGATTCCCAATGCAGTGGAGGAGCGACCCCTTTGTCCCTTGAAGTCCCGGTAGCTGAAATGTTGAAATGGCTCATGGGTGCGTTTACATTTTTTGTTTTGGGTTTCGGGGATTCTCGATGTAGTGGAAGAGAACAACCCTTCGACCTTTGAAGTCCCAGTAGTTGAAATGATGAAATGGCTCCCGAGTGCTTTTACACTTCGCGTTTCGGGTTTCGGGGTTTCCCAATGCAGTGGAGGAGCGGATCTCTTGTCTCTTGAACTCCCGATAGCTTAAATGAAGAAACGACTTTTGGGCGCTTTTCGCATTTTAGGTTTCGGGGTTTCCCGATGCATTGGAGGAACAACTCTCTTGTCTCTTGAACTCCCGGTAGCTGAAATGTCGAAACGAATTTTGGGTACTTTTTGCATTTTGGGTTTCAAGGGTTCTCGATGTAGTGGAGGAGCACAACCCTTTGTCCTTTGAATTCATGGTAGTCCAAATGCCGAAATGGCTCCCGTGCACTTTTACACTTCGCGTTTCGGGTTTCGGGGTTTCGAAATGCAGTGGAAGAGAGCAATCCTTTGTCCTTTGAAGTCCCAGTAGTCGAAATCACGAAAGGGCTAATCATTTCGCGAATTTGGTGATAAGAAATGAGCCCATGTGCTATACCTCATGCAATTCCACGACTCAAGATTTACCCGATGACCGTCGATCTACTCCATGTGTGGATCCTTCCTGCTGAAAACAAAAATCCCGCTCGCTTGATTTTAGGACTGAAATGGACTTCTTATATGTACTACACTCGGAGCTCTTGACTTTGCGAGAATTGGCGCTAACACACCCTATTATTGGGCCATGTTTCACCCTGGGATTGGCCCATATAGTATAGTAAGCACCCATTCAACAACCCGGTCAACATACACCATCAGTTTCCATGTCACTGTCGTACAACCATGTGTCGTGCCACATCAGCATCTGTATTTCCAAGTCAACTGCCTAGTCAACCACCATGTCATCATCCATATTGCCCAGTCACCCTGCCACGTCAGCATCCGTATAGCCACTTGTCATCCATACTTCCTAGTTTCATCCTATCATTGGGCCAAGTCACGTATGAAATACCATGTGTCATATCCGTATAGTGCCACATGTCATTTTCGTACTGGTCCAACTCAGCCCAAAAATGCCAAAACTGATTGACACATGTCACCTCCTCATGTTTTCATGTGTCCTACTAATGTCATGTTGATGTCACCTGTCCTACTGCTGATGTCAGCGGTACGACCTGTTGACTTTGACTAGCTTGACTTTTTTCCTATTTGGGAAATTGATCAGAGCGTGATAACTTTCGCATACTGTGTCCATTTGCAAAAAACATATACGGACGAAATCAATGCGATGATCCCGACACAATGGTGATGGTTTCGTCTGATTCCAAGAAATTTGATTTTTAGTACTTCATGAATCCATTTTGGATCATGCCTCCCCACTAAGACCTTTTGGTCCTCCAAAAGGGTATTAACTAGTCATCAAGTGCAGGATAGGCCACCCCACTTGTCATTTGTATTTAAACTCTATCATGTGCACCTGTCACATCATAATCACTTGCAAAAAAAAAATGACAAATGACAACATATTGTTAGCCACTTGTACTCTTTCACATCTTACTAAAGCCACTACCATCCATGCTGAAAACATTAGCAGCGATAACATCAGAAATATGACTGCAAATGAGCTAATATGTTTGATATGTTTGCACAACATTAGCTTATCTTGAAGAAAAGTATTATTGAATTTCCTTTCTACAACCATCTCCTGTTCATGCTTAAGATCAATTTCTTTACTTCGCACAATTATATGTGTGTTGCTTGCATAAGTTGTCTTCCTTAATTGTTCCATTGTTTGTAGAAATTGATTTGTTTTTATGTGATAAGAATGTACAACATATTCATTGCCTTCTTTAGTTAAGTGATATTGATTATGTTCCCTATAGAATATTTCTTTGTGATCATACAAATAAGGACTTCCTAAGACCATTCCACATTCATTGAGTGGCACCACATCACACGTTACCTCATCCACAAACTTCGATGAAATTGAAAACTTTAAAGTGCATTGCTTTGTTATGTGCAATTTATGATTGTTTATTATCCATTTCAGTGAGTAAGGTTTATGATGTATCTTAGTTGTCAATCCCAATTGTTTAACCACTTCCTCTAAAATCAAGTTATATTGACACCCACTATCTATCAATGTATCAATATTAGTATTTTTCATTATCACCCTTATGTGAAACAATTTACTTCTAGAATCATATCCATCACCAAGCTTAGCTATCAAACCAACTGTTATGATATTAGTCTCATCACCTGAATATATCCCAAGTCTGTTGGTCGTGCTGTTGTTGCAATTGTTTTCTTCCCTCTCCTTTCTTTGAACCATTTCGGTCTCTTCTTTGGGTGCAATTTCCAGCAATGGTCATCATTGTGCCCTTCTTTCTTGCAATGCTTGCAAGAGAGCTTCTCTTCTTTTCTTGTCATTGAATTTTCTTTCTTTCCATTCCCATTTATTTTTTCCTCTTTCCTCGAAGATGATTCCCCTGATACACCAACTCATGTTTTCCTTGCTTCAATGTATGTTGCTTGAACATAAACCTCATCAAGATTAGTAGGTCCAAACATAAATATAGTGTTTTGAATATGTGCAGGTAAACATCCTATATACTTCATAAGAGTTTCTTGGGTATGTAATGGAATATTTAACATTAATGCCATCTTATGAATTCATTTATGTATTCTTGCACCGTTTGTCCTTTTCTTATTTTAAGACTTTGTCATTCAACAAAATATTTCTCTTTATAACCCAAAGGATTAAATTTCTTTTTAAGTGAAAAAACAAAATCTTGTCATGATGGAAATACATTACCAACTTGCTACGTGCCATTTTGCAACTTACTCTGCCACCAAATGAGTGTTGTGCCTGCAAGACGAAGTGATGCCAACTTGATTTGAGTTGCCTCATATTTGATTTGCTGCACACTACAATAAACTTCCATCTGTCTGACCCAGTTTTCAAGCCTCTCATAATTGACTTCACCATCATACATGGGAAATTCAAATTTCACATCAAGCTTAAGTAAAGGCATATCATGTTTATGTTTATGGGAATTTTTTCTTGCGGTGGATTTTGAACTTGTACTTGAAGAAGAAGAAGCTTATGGTGAAGAAGGAGGTGAAGGAGGAGGTTTAGGAGGATCCTCTTCTTCTTCACTTGTGTCTTGTTTGGAAGATTCCCCTTGGAAAGGCCTCTTCCGTTCCAAGTAATCCTCATATAAGACCTTTACCATCTCATACATGGAATTCTGAGATATGGCTTCTTCCGATGCCATCTCATCACTTTGAGAAGTCCTTATAATCATGCAAACTCAAAAACCAATTGTCAACCTCCTCCGATACCACTTGATCCGAAATTGATATTTAAAGACTTGGCTAAGTTTTAAGCATGTGTTCAATTACTAATTAGGAATTAAGGAAAGAAGAAGAACTTAATGAGAGATTATAGCGTCCATGAGAAAGAAATGTAGGTCAGAATATAAGCACAAAGAACAATAAACCATAACAACAAAGTTGTTAATCGAGTTCGACAAGTTTTCCTACATCTTCGGGCCTTTGTCTCAGTGGGTGAGGCTTTCTTATTTATCTTCAATGATTCAAAATTCCATTAGAAAAGTTTCAAAAGGATTATAGACAGGTTTTTTTGTGTTATGCTTGACCTCAAGAATCCAATACAACTGACGGCACTGAAAAAGTTTGAGCGTAGCTCCCAGAATTGGCCTCCAAAGTTCGCTTCCTCATTGACTTCCTGACATAAAAATGGCTTCAAGCTTCATAAACTCATCATCATCCTTCCAATACAAACCTATTTATGTGGATAAGAACCTCTGGTTTATATATATATATATATATATATATATATATATATATATATATATATTGAGTTGGTATCCTCCTCCCAACTTCCTCCCAAGCCCTGGCCTCAAATTGGGCTCTAGATCCCCCAAAAATGGATAAAATCCTCCAAAATCAGCATAAAAATCCACAAAAATATTTAATATAAAGTTTAAAACCAAAAATTCCAAATAATCTGGGCACAACCCCCTTTCTCTGATCTCTTGGCCATAATGGGAAGAACCATATTTCCTCGAGATGAAATCTGAAGTGCTGGCACCCTTTTCCTCCTGTCCTGGTCATGTGGGAATGACCATATGGCTAGGTCCTAACACTCCACACACCCAACCATCTGTTCTATCCCCAGGGTCTGTAGCTCTGGTCATATGGAGCCATATGTCTTGGCCTTATCCCTCACACACCCTAAACCCTCGATCCATGGCCCTTGGTCAGTCAGGCTAGCCCTTGTCAACAAGGGCTTATTTCCAAACTTGCGCCAAACTATAGATTAACACTAAATTAATATGGTTGTTTAAAAAAACACCAACCATGCCCATGTGGCTAGCACATTTGGCATAGCCCATTTCCCATTTTGAGGTTAGGGGTTCGATCCCAATGAAGTTGCAACCAAATTTTTTTCCTAACCAACATTGGCAAAATCTGGGGTGCCACATGGCGCCCTCTGATTGGGCCACATGTCACCGTGTGATTGGCCCATTCGATATAGTCATTACCTAGTCAAAAACCCAATTAGCATGAATGGTCAGTTTCCATGTCACCTACCATGTCATTGCCGTACAACCACGTGTTGTGCTATGTCAATGTCCGTACTGCCAAGTCACCTACTCAGTCAACTGCCATGTCATCATCCATACTTCCCAGTCACCCTACCATGTCAGCATTCATACATCCACCTATCATCTGTATTTCCATGTGTTAGCCTGTCATTGGGCCACGTCATGTACGGAATACCACATGTCACATCTGTACAGTTCCATGTGTCATTTCCATACTAGTCCAACTTAGCCTAAAAATGCCAAACCTGAGTGACACATGTCACCTCCTCGTGATGCCATGTGTCTTTCTGACATCATCATGACATCATGTTGACGTCACCTGTCATATTGTTGATGGAAACAATACAACTTGTTGACTTTGACTAGTTTGACTTTTTCCCTATTTAGGAAATCAATCAGAACGTGATAACTTTCGATTACGATGTCCATTTACGAAAAAAATTATATGGCCAAAATCAGTGCAATGAACCTGGCACAATGGCATTGGTTTCGTATATTTCTGAGAATTTTTTTTTTTAGGCCTTCCTAGATCCATTTTGGATCACCTTCTATCACTATTGTGATCCTCCCATTGGAATATCTTCATGATAGGAAACCCAACATCCTCCGACAACTAAATCTGATGGATACCTCCTATAGATTGAATGGATCTAATGTTTTGGAAATAGATGGATAGGATTGGGTTGGTTCTTCTCAGCCATATCAAACCCTTTTAACACATAATGCCCTCTCTGCGTGACACATGGAACTATCACCACCTAAAACGTGGCACTCATATTCTCCTCAGAATTTCACCTACAGTTACCAAATCATTATGCCACATGGCACCTTCTAATATTTACATCCGGCACCACTTTCATCCTAACATGTGGCACCAACCACGTCCTTTACTTGAGTCTTTGAATAAGAATTAATAGTCTAGATCATCTACGGGTTCCCTTAGACCTTAGTAGATCAACGGCCTAGATTTCATCTCAGAGCATCCCCGGTCTTGACAGATCAATGGTGGAGATCTATTCCCTCTTAGATTTGGTGTCCAGGTACCAATGGCACCATCCCAAGGGTACTATCCCTCAGTTGGGTCCACCCTTGAAAAATCAATGAATCCCTTACCGACAACATCACAATGCAACATGGCTTGTTTTGACATGTGGAACTTATTCATCCTATGGACCCCATACAAATATGCCAAAATAAGAATGACAAGTGGCACCATATGATGGTGACACATGGTCATACCCAAACATTCCACCACGCATGCTACATGGCATTGCCACGATGAGACACATGGATTTCCCATACGATGACATGTAGTCATTGAACACTGAACATCGAGGCCTTACCTGCATATGAACTTGTATAAATTACCGATGTCAAAGAATTATGATGGGGTTAATTAAAATAATTCTTGAGGTTATGAGGATATTAAATAGCTTAGTCTAGGGTTAAGACCTCGTGATATCTATGGATGAGGTTTGATCGTCGACTCATAGATTGACAATTCTCATCTCAGTAGATCCCGAACCTTGACGATATTTGAGTAATGGGTGGTGTAATATGTCTCAAAATTCTGACACCAGTATATGTCATGCTGACATAAGAACCCTCTTACTGGACTACACGTGGAGCACAAGGTTACCACAAGCTCTAGGTTCCCCAATGATCCATGATGGGCCTAAAACTTTGGTAAAAAGGGAATCAATGGTCTAGATCTCATGGCCAAAAAATCTGATAGTTCAAATTTTACCCCACTTTCCACTCTAAAACTCTTAAGCCTATTATGGTTAAGGTATCGAACCCTGGTCCCTATATATCGGGTATTGGGACTTTAAAAGTATTTTTTGTAGAGCCTTATTATCTTCCTAATTTAGAGGTCTTTTTTTCAGCCATGTTTATACCCCATGAAGATTGTACACCTTGGAAGACTATACACCCCTCCAAACAGGGGGGTTGCAAGGGGGGATTTCACCCCTGCAGGGTCTGGGGGCTAGCGTTCCCCAATAGGGGTTTGGGGGAGAAGCTCCTGAAAGAAAAATTGTCATGTAAATGTATATTTTAATTTCATAGTAAATATAGACCATTGATTATAAGGTCCCAGATTTGATGATAACAATTATGTTAGGGTTTTTTTCCCTAGAAGGCAACCCTCTTTTATGAGGGAATTGTATTGTGGCTTGTATCATTGGGAATATTGTATTCTGAGAGAGTATACTGTGAGAGAAAGAAGAGGAAGTTACAATGGGTGTGTTGTAGGTTTTATTCCTTCATTTTCTAGATAATAAAAAGGAAGGACCTGAAAATTTCTCTGGTGGATGTAGCCCACACTGGATGAACCACATATATCTGTGTCTCTATTGTATTGTGTATCTTATTTGTTTTATTTCTAATTTTTTTTTAATTTTATTGCTCCATGATCTTTTTTTTCTAACAAATGGAATAAGAGCTAAAGGTAACTCGCAATAAAGGAGCACTCCTGGTTCTAGTGGGAGCAATGGCGAAAGATGGAAAGTTTAGGGTTGAGAAATTTAATGGCCAAAACTACTACTTATGGAAGATGCAGATGGAATATTTTTTATATCAGAAGGATCTATTCCTACCATTGGGAGGAATAACAAAGAAGATGACAACCATGAAGGATGAAGAATGGGAGGTTCTTGACAGAAAGGCACTAGGAACGATACGATTGAGCCTGGCAGTGTCAGTGGCTTTCAATATTTCGAAATAAAATACAACAAAGGAGATGATGGAAGCATTAGCTAAACTGTATGAAAAACCCTTGACATCCAATAAGGTATTTCTAATGAAGAGATTATTTAATATGAAGATGTCAGAAGGTGGGTTTGTTGTAGATCATTTAAATGAAGTTAATATGGTTACTAATCAGCTAAGTTTTGTAAAAGTCGAATTTGATGATGAGTTTGGGGCTCTTCAATTTGTAATTTCCCAAAAGCCAAAGGAAATTAAACACTAAATTGGTATAACAGGAGGTTGTCCTATCACTGTCACCTAAACAAGACACCTCTTTATCTTTAGGAGTGGTACCCCAGGGGAGATGTCCCTAGTGACCCAGGGGTTTGATAAGGCTAAGGTAAGAGTATCAATAAAGTACACCCCTCTCGCAAGTCAATCAAAGTTTCCAAAGGTTTTAATGAGATGAAGCAAAGTTATATTTAAGTGTAACTTCCCAGAATAAGAGAACAATAAAATATTATTTGCAAGTACCATATGATGTTAGTGCTTCATAAAACCATATACTTTGATGAAAAGAAAAAGATGATATCAAAGTTGAAGCAACTAAAGTATTTATAACAACAATGTATATATAGAAATAGCTTCACAATTATGCCTCAGTAAAGCTTCAAAAATGACCAAAAAATGATAATATAAACTTGACAAAATGCTAGTAATTGTCAAAAGCAATGAAGGCAATGTATAATAAGCTTTAAAATTTGCTTTTAAGATTGAATTTTTTCTATTATATATGGTTGTATCAACCTTTTGGAACTACAACAAAGTAGTTAGTAGGTTAGCCTAATCTAGAGTTAGGAGTTGTTAGTATAAGTCTTAAAGTAGATGGCTTAAGAGTTGTTTTAGTCAATCAATCACTTGTAAGGTATGAACTAGTGTCTTTTAGGGTAAATGTAGTTGATATTGCAGCGACAATTCCTAGAGGGAAACAAATCATAATTGGTGAACTAAAGGAAGAGGGAGGATGGTTGAGGTGTTAGCAACATAAGGCCTCAATATCCAAAACCCTAGAAGAAAAATATGCTAGGAAGTAGGTAACCCTAAGCCCTAACGATTTCCTTCTTCTTTAGGTCAAGCTTGAAATAAAAATATGAAATCTTAATGAAGCAATAGTACTAGAGTGATACTAAGGTAGGGCTGTAGTATATCCTTCAACAGAGGTGTATTCTAGAAAAATCAAGTAGGTGAAGAGTTATAAAGGAAAGGACAATAACATCTGCTTTACTCCTAGGGTTTCACACTAGAAATTTCATAATCTTATAAATGAGAAAGTAAATACACCATAACCATTCAAAATAAATAAGGATTGCAGATTTCTACTTACTTCATCAAGAATAATCTAGCAACAAACCCTAGTTGAAGACTTTCCACCATGAAAATAAAAAAATACACCAAAATAATGTGAAAGGAAGCAATATCACTCATCAATCTTTACATGTTTAGAGAGTCTAAAAAGAGCTTAAAGGAGACTCCATGGGGTTCCTTTTTCATATAACATTTAAGAGTATGAAAAATAGATAAAATTATACTCGGTTACATTCTCATGTATTTGTGAGCGTGAGAAAGAGCAAAGACTAAGCCCATTGGTGTTACAAAGTTGCCAAAAAAAATCTGCTCAAATTCTTGTAAAATCAAGTTGTTCTGGGCATAAGACATTAGTAATTTCTTGAAAAATGATAAGAAACCCCAAAAATAAACTTTATAATAAGGATAAATAACCAAATTGAACATATTAAATATCAAACTAGGTCAAAAATTCATTTTTACCTTTGTTTTTTCTATTCTCCTCTGGTCTTTGGATTTTTTCCTATTTTGGAGCGTTTTTCAAGCGTTGATTGTAGGGGCTGTGTGAAACCATTTTCATAACCATCCAGACCAAGTTGTTTTTTTCCTTCTCCTCATCCTTTTTCATGTCTTTTTATTTCATTTTAGCATTTAGTTTAAGTGTTATATGCTCCTTGGGAATCCCTAGAGCGTCGAACTGGATCGACGCTCCCTCAAGGCATTGAGGGGAGCATTGATCATGATTTAAATTCCCTGGTGTGCACATTGAGGGAGCGCTAGGCGAAAAACTCATTTTTTTTTTTAAGCTAAAAAGAGGGAATTTATTTCATTAAGGGTTTAGCTAATGATGATTAATTGATGTATTTGCAAGTTTCATCCATAGATATCCATGCTTGAGTGGAAATAATGAGAGAAATATTTCGATGACATCGCCACTATTCAAGACCCTCAAGCAAGGGAGGCATTACGCAATTGTGGTCTCCTCAAGTATTTCAAACTTTAGAACATGAGAAAATAAGTTATATTGCTTGAACACTTGATTTGTCTATGGGATGAAGGTGAGAGAGAACTTTGAATAGGGCCGCATATGCTTGATATTGAGATGGATGATATATACATTTTTATGGGGATCTTGAGGAAAGGGGAACCCATACTCGTTTTCAGACACCGGGATACTATGGGATCGACTGAGGCATATGTTTATGAATACTACATACCAGGGTCATGGTTGATGGGAGGAAGGATCGTGATCAAATATGTGAGGGATCTACCACTTCTATCCATCCTATTTTCTATCACCAAGTTGGTGGGGAGCACTAGTGATCATTTTTCTTCAAAGTCCCAAATTTCTTACACCATTCAGTGCTTGGAACCAAGACTGTTCAACTGGAGTGTAGGGTTTGTGAGGAATGTTAAAGAGCAGATATCCAAATGTAGAACTAGTAGGAAAAAACAACTTGGATATGGTTCTTTCATGGTCTCATTTTTCCTAGAGAGGATTCCCCAGATACAACCATAGGTTGCAATGATATCACACCCTGTGACCAAGCCTCGCATGGAGAGGTGGACCAGTCTTTCCCCTAGGTTGGGGAATGATTCATCGGATTTCAAATTCAATGTCGACTTCTTTCCATGGTGGAGGAGGAAATTGGTGGTGATTCAGGACTTCCCCTATGATGGGGTATATTTCAGAGGCAATGTTGACTTGGTACTTCCCGAGGGCATACAGTGGGATGCATTAGGTACGGAATATTATAANTATATATATATATATATATATATATATATATATATATATATATATATATATTGGTTGTACAACGAGGGATCTAAACCATTTCATTTCCATGATGCAGACAAAGGTGTGTCATGTCTGACAGAGATGTCAGCATTAGGGCGTCCCAGAGATGAACAAGCGACAGTCGAGAATGACATCATTGTGGGGGGTCTTTGAGAGGTGGAGAGGAACCTCCGGGGCTTGACCATGGGTGTCCCACCCCTGAGGAGGAAATAAGTGCCTCTACACCTTCAGAGACATACAATTTGGGTCTCCGAAGGTCTCAATCATTTCCTATGATGGGTGACACAAGTAGTAGTGTGTTATGTAGAGCACAAAATGGTACAAGAGGATGATTAGAGTCTCCAGTCATTTTGAAATATTTATGATGATACTATGGGAATGAAGGCCCATGTTTTTCCTCATTATGTACTTTTGTATGATGTATTTCAAAAAATGTTTGCTATATCTATAAAGGAGTTTTGTAGTGGCTACCTATGTTACAATTTTTTGTTTTATGTGATGTTTTTGTACATATGATTTATGTTTCAAATGTTTATCTATGTGCAGTATACCAAGACAACATGTAATTTGCTAATGATTCTATGATCGAGTTGAGTTCTCTCAATATGTGTCTGTACTCAAGAAATTCAAAATCTCTTTCGAGATGGTGAACCCTTAGATGGAGACGTAGTAAATTTCAGTTGTGAATGACGTACTCACAGTTTAGTTGACAGGCCACGAGTTGAGAATTGAGGTTGATAATCAATTGAGATATACCTAGAGAAGATTCTTCGGTTGAGAGTTTGATGATTGCGTGATACTTTGCAATGTTATTAGTTGTAGATGTGAGGCAAATCCCTCCCGAACTCACTAACTCGCTAGAGTGGTAGATGACCCAAGCTGCAGAAGCAATGTTCTAGGTATGTCAACTAGCGCCATCCGCAAACCCAAAATGGATGGGAAAGTATGATGTCATCTGTGCATTCAATCACAAAGAAAAGTATAAGCAACAACTGAGACAAAACTCATTTATGAAAAATAAAAGACACACCAATTCAAAAGTATATAGTACAGTAATGTAAAAATAACACATGTGAGATATTCTATGCATATTACTTCTTGAGGTAAAGCCCATTTCAAGGCTCTCCGAGAGATATTCCATCGTAGTCTACTAACTCATAGGCGCCTTTGTGTAACACGTGTTTTATGATGTATGTCCTCTACCACATGGGTTCTAACTTTCTTGCCCCTAGTTTGTCATGATCTTGATCCTAGACTAGGATGAGATCTCCTTCTGTGAAAGTGCGAGGTTGGATGGATTTATCATATTGACTTTTCATGCATTTTTTATATGTCTCATTGATGAGAGAAGCATCGTGATGAGTTTCAACCAACTTGGTTAGATATAAGAATCGTTCCTCTTCAAAAAAAGTGTGGGGTAAGAGTTCTATGGTGAGTTTCAACAAAGGAACCTCTCATTCGATTGGTAATACTGATTCTATTCTGTATACCAACTAGAAGGGTGTAAATGTAGTTGTGGTTTTAAGTAAAGTTGAATAAGCCTAGAGTGTAGAGAAGAGTTGCAAGTTCCAAGATGTTTTTTTCTCTCCCACCATGAGTTGAAGCATGCTCTTCAGGACTTTGTTGATGGCTTCATCTTGTCCATTTTCCTGAGGATAATGGGGATGCATTGTCATGGAGAAAACCTAACATGCTGTGTAATTCACCCATCATCTAGTTCTGGAAATGGGATCCATGATCAGTTAAAATAGTTTGTGGCACACCGAATCGAGTGGTGATATGGTTGATAACAAAAAGTGTTGTAGTGAGGCCATAATTAACAAATTTAGGCATATCCTCGGCCCATTTAGTGAATTAATCGACGGAAATGATGATATAACTATGCCCCCTGGTTGAGGTAGGCTTACATTGCATAAAATCGATGCCCCATTTTGCAAAGGGGTCAACAAAGACAATGGGATGAAGTGGATCTGGGTGGGTATGTGCTTTCCTCTAAAATATATGACTGGGTGGGAATTTTTTGATGGCCTCGATGCAATATTTGAATATGGAAGGCCAAAAATAACCAGCACGTAGATTTTTTTGGGTTGTAGCCATCCCAGAAAGATGACCACCACAAGCTCCAAGGTGACATTCATTTAAAACTTGTTCAGCCTCTTCATGTGTTAAGCAACATCGGAGGATAGTATCAATTCCATCATAGTACAAGGTGTCACCAATGATAAGGTATTGTTTTGAGTGGTGTCTAATGCAATGTTGTTCATCACATGAAATTCTAGGTTGAAAGTGTTGGGTTTGGATATAGAGAAGAATATCTCCATACCAAGGATTAGACGTACTAATGAGGAACATGGATTTATTAGGAAGAGAATCACTGGGCTCCGTATCCTCATCAGTATGGGGAAAATCATATATTAATTCCGTAAAAACCAATGATTTCTTAGCTTTGGATTTGGCAAACTCGAGATCAAATTCTTGGAGAATGATGATCCATTTTGAATATTTTCCTGCAAGTACTTGACGAGCCAATATGTGGTACATGGGGTTCGATTCTGTGATGACCATGGTAGTGCATAACTTAATGTAATGGTGAAATATCTGAACGACAATAATTGTTGCCAAAGCCAACTTTTCGACATGTGAATACCAGAGTTCAGGACCTGATAGAATTTTACTCAAATAGTAAATCACATGCTCAGTACCATCATCGTCCTTTTGTACTAACACCATACCAATAGTAGAAGTGTAGGCAGCCAAATAAAGGATATAATATTTTGCCTAATTTAGTGGATGCAAAAGAGGCGTGTTTGTTACGGCATGCTTAAGAGCATCAAATGAGCATTGAGAGGTGGCATCCTACATGAAAGGGGCATCTTTCTACATGAATCTCATGAATCCTTTAGTGATTTTTGCGTAATTGCAAATGAAACGACAAAGAAAATTTTCCTTCCCTTGCAAACTTTGCAGTTGAGTGAGGTTATTGGGAGGAGGTAAAGCTAGAATGGATTTGACTTTTAAGGGATCCACCCTAATATCATCTTTGGAGACTAAGAACCCGAGGAGTTTCCATGTTTCAACAACAAAGATGCATTTATGGGGGTTGAAACATATTTTATAAAAATGACATCGAAGAAATATGGCTCGTAGGTGACCAATGTGGTCTCGTTGAAGATATGAGTGAGAAGGTAAGTCATCGAGATAAGGTTCAAAAATATGAATGATATCATGGAACACATACGACATGGCCCGTTGAAAAGTGGCTCCAACATTTTTAAGGCCAAAAGGTAATTTTTGATAAGTGAAATTCTCCCAAGGCCAAATGAAGGTTGTTTTATGTTGATCAGTAGGTAAAATGTCAATCTAATTATATCCATAAAAGACATCCATAAAAGAGAAAATGACGCTTCTGACGCAATTATCGATAATTTGGTTGATAAACGGTGTAGGGTAATTGTCCTTGGGACAAACCTTATTAAGATCTTCATAATTGACACAAACATTAATGGCACCATGTTTCTTGGTGACTGGAACAATGTTGGAAACCCATTCGGTCAGAGGGACAGGATAAATAAAACCATATTTCAATAGTTTTTTCTACTTCTACCTTGACTGTCGTGGTTTTCTTAGGATGGACCAGGCGAGGTTTCTATCTCACAGGTTTAACTCCTAGGTCAGTTTTGATTTCATGCACAACAATCGATGGATTGATTCTTGGAATTTCTTCGTAAATCTAGAAGAAGATGTCACAAAATTCTTTAAACAAGGCAGTATAAATGTCAACTTCTTCAGATGAAAAATTTGCATCTAGTTGTATGTTTTCCACAATACTTTCTTTAATGGATGTGTCGATTGTAATCGTGGAAGAGATGTTTCTGAAATTCCCCTTGGAGATGGTATCCTGGGTGATTATTGGAGATTAGGGAGAGTCGAAGATATCACTAGGAAATATAGATGAAATATCTTTCTCTATGTCATCCAAACTAGGAAGAAAGAACGAACGATGATGGTTGTCATCCCAAGGTACCTCCTCGATACTAAGAATTTCCATAATATATTCATCTGATAGAAAAATATGTAGGATGTAATCGAAATTAGAGGATAGGGAATCTAACCAGGATGGTAATGAATAATTCATGGACACCAACATATTTTTGTCATCTAGTGAAGAAGAGGAATACTGGATGGCATCATATTCAACCTTTGAAGGACTAAGTGGCATTGTGTCACCCAGTGTATCAAATTCTAAGGGATTGGGCACGATCCAAGGATCAGATGATTTGAAGGATTTATGTGCCATAGTTGATATCATATTAAATATTGCGATATGTTTTGTAGTGGGAGGAAGAGGTGTAGGGAAGGTACCCACGAGCGAAGAGTCTTTCAAGAGACCTACCCAAACATTTTTATAAGTGATTTTTGAGTCTCCCAGAAAAGGAATGTTGTTGGTCATTTGAGTGTGAGTGTCGAGGGTACTGTAATCTAACTGATCGATGGTCACAATTTTTCCTTGATGAAGGAATTGAACACATCAAAAAACCAATGAAGAAATTGCATCCATAGCATAAAACCAAGTTCTCCCTAGAAACAAGTTATAATCGAGGGGAGCATCAACTAATTCAACATCTATAGAAACAATTTTTTCTCCCAATTGAATGGCTAAGGATTGTAATAATCCATGAGGTTCGAAACCTATTCCATCAAATTCTCATAACATGGTGGGATATTGATTGAGACTAGGTGATTTAAGGCCTTTCCAGCAAGGCAAGGACATGACACATGTGGATGCCCCCTCGTCCAAGATCGTACAATGAATATGTTGATTATGAACAACGACATCGATCTAGAAAGCGATTTGGTGAGAGATTCGTGATTTAAAATTATCCAGGTTAAACGTGAGAGTGTTAGATAACTCTGTATCTATAGCTCCGATGGATGCTAAGGGAGTCCTACGTTGGCTAGTGTAGTGTTGTAGAACTTCGAGAGCTGACATAGCGCAAGGTTCTTGAGCCAAATATTCAACGATGTTGTAGTTTTGAGCAGTACACGAGTTAGGATTAAAGGTCGAATTTTGAATTGTTCTCTTGGGAGGGCATAGAATAGAGTCAAAGTGAGGTTTCTCAACATGGAGTGGCCCAAATGGAGTAACCATAGTAGGCAGTGGATCCAGTGTAGTACTAGTAGTTACTTTTTCCTTATTAGGTTTACCTAGAGGTGTGTTATATGTCGTAGTATGAGTGGTCAAATATATCCCATTAAACATGTAAATGTGTGCACTTGACGAAGCTTCCTCGTTAGGAGGATGATTTGGATTACCTCATGTCAGAGGTGTAGGAGCTTGTGAAACCAATGACTGTTGTTGTGGAAAATGATGTGTCAATATAGTGGGTTGAGAATTTTTTTTTAAAAGTTTGGTAACTTCGTCTCAATGAGGAAAATATCGTTTGTAGTGATCTTCATCGAGACATGGAAATTTCAGTTTGCACTATGGTTGTTTGTCAATAGTAGGTGGTTGCATTTGTGTTTTTTCATTTTCGATTTGATTATTATTTTTCTTGGGTTTATTCTTAGTTTTCTTCTTCCCCCCTTACTGTTGCAGAGAAGCAGATTGAACTAAATTCACCTCAAAGACTTGAGTCGAGGGGGAGTTTGATGAGAGTGTAGTTGATCTGGTAGCATGGGTAGTGATTGAACGATTGGTAATGCCAGTCGACTATGAACTGGAATGGGTTTTTATGGAATCGATAACTCCATATGCATGAGTGGTGGGGGATGGTTTTGATGGATCGATCGATGGACAGGGAGAATTTGGAATCAATTCATATAAATTACCAGATTGGGAATAAACCAAGTTCAGATATTGGGCATGAGAAATGAAATCCTCTTCTGTAACGATGCCCCTCCATGGCTAGGTCATGATCAATCGAAGGTAAAAGATATAAGGTGAACCATTCAACCGTCAATTGGTCAGGAATGGTTTCTTTGATCAACCATCGTCTTCATCTCCACTCATGAATATGATCAAATATATGTATGGAGTTGGTTTGACGAAGGGAGGTCAACATTTCCATGTCGTTTTCATAGCGGATATGTAATTGGAAGTGTGTGAGAAAAGCCATGGAAAGTGAATTAAAATCTTTAAAATTTCCACATTGTAATTCAATGTACCATTTAACCGCTTTACCCATAAGTGTACGCTGGAAAAGATGTAACCGGATAGAATCATCCATTAGTGAATTTGATGAAAACCATAGATGAAAGGTCATAACGTGGTTGTTATGGTCTTCACCAAGTTTACTGTTAAATTTCATAATATCAGAAGGCAATTTAGCAGGAATAAATGGCCAAAAAGAGAATGTAAGATGGGATGATTTGTTAATCTCGACATATCCGATGTATCTAGAGTGGCTAAGAATGATATTTTTCGATTGAACTGTGGATGATGCTGGTGTGGCATAGGGACACTAGTACAGTCATAAATTAGTTGAGGTGGATAATTGTATCCAGTATGCCCTCCCATATGTTGTTGTTGTTGACCAACAAAGGTAGGATTTACTTTTTGAGGAATGTGAATAAAAGGAGAGGGGAAACCCATTTTCCCTAGGGGAGGATTGTTGGACACACCAACTACACTGAGAGGGGGGGTGAACAGTGTAGGGCTATTTTCCCCAAAACTTCCCCTTCACAAAACTCATTAGTTAGAAATCACCATTTACTCATTACTTATTGTTTTCATTTATAATCATTAAAATGTGAACATATATTAGCAACATATATCAACAACATATCATCAACAAATCATCACCACAAGGAACACAAGATGTATGTACAATTTTCTTTTTATTACGGACTACAATCCTTGGGTTATTAGCAACAACTGAATAGAGTACAACTCTACAAGAGCACCATCCCTATAATGAAAGACACAACTTACACCCTCAGAACCAACTAAGATGAGGCAAAAATCCTCAACATATATCAATCTGTCAATAGGCATGCGACCTATCGGTAGTGAAGCACGTGTAGGTATGTGCCCTACCAGTAATACATCTCGCATATGTACGCCTCCAGTCTATACTACATCATGTGTATCACTTCTGAGAAATTAGGTTTTTCTTTTCATCATACACTCATATCTTCTGCAACCTTCAATCACATTCTCTTATGTCTCTCACTGTCCAATATGAACCATAACCAATCACAACATACCCAATATCTACAACAACTTACTCATGTCTCTCAACCATACAATATGAATGTTACTCATCATGTATAAGAAACCAGTATACTATAGAAATCATATCAGTATTGAATCATAAGAGTGTTTCTCACTCCATCAACACAAACCACATCACAGCAACCAAACCAAGAATTCCTTAAGCATTCACTACATAACAAGCAAGAGTATCCATCAAGATAACAATGCAACCATACCAGAGTTTCTATGCCAGATCTGATCCCATAGAATGCAGATCTAGAACCTGCTTCAGTCTTCAAGAGCCTGTCATCATCTCAACCTCAAATATTCATGACTTTATCCATTGTACACACCCTGTCCTCATTCATCCCATGTATGTATGTGCCCTGGCTCATTGCATCCCATGTATACCTCAGAAAATATGGTTTCTAAACTTTTGAGACTTTTATCGTCATGATCTCAGACTTTCTGAAACTTTGATACATCCATGAGATCCTCCAGATCTCCTCTCTCTCAGAATAGATCTTCAATACATGCTCAAGAGATGCACAAAAGATTACATTTACACAAGATACCCTTGCCTCTTATTTATACTCTCCAAGTAGCTTCCTTAGAAGCATCTTCTAGTTCACTTAACCCATTTCTAGGTCACTTAACCCACTTCTAGGTCACTTAACCCATTTCTAGGTCACTTAACCTATTTCTAGGTCAACCACTTTCCATAATTAGAAAGTTCTCCATTTAAATATCCCTCCTTGAATTTTTCAATTTTCTTTACCATTAAATAATAATTTCTTCTTTGCAAGATCTTTGACTTCTATGACCTTTTGGGGCTTCAAGCCTACATATGAGGGTCCTCCAACTTCGTAAGGCCATAAATCTCAAACCATGAAGAGTTATGTGGCATTCCACATACCAATGGAAATGGCATGACACGCACTATCCATCTAGGATAGTTCCACTAACAAATTCATTGATCTTCATCTAATTATTCCACATATAAGCATGAGTTCTCCAACCATACTTCTAGGATAACTCAATCATAAAGCGTCTTCCCGTGATGGATTTCACCATAATGGGACCACTTTGGAGTTCATCCATTTGTAGACCTTATCAAATAATATAAGACAATAAATATTCATCTTTACATCAATCCAACAATGCGTCATTTACCAATGAAACCAGATCGATCCATCTTCATCTTTCATTATGTATTAATGATAACTCATTGATCCATCTTCATCAATATACTATGATAAAACATTGTTTATCATACATCAAACCTTTGACCTTTGACATCATTCAATCATAATTTGGCATCAATCAATCAATCATCCTTTGGCATTAATCAATCAATCATCCTTTGGCATCAATCAATTCCTTGACATCAATCAATCACTTGACATCAATCCTTTGACATCAATTAATTAAACGTTTGGCATCAATGACAACATGATCCAACAAGGATAACTAGTATAACTCAAAGGATGATAGTTTGCTTGATTAGATTGAGGCGGATAACCAGGTTTCCCCTGAGGAGGGTAAGTAGGTTGACCCTAAGGAGGGTAAGGATTTGGCCCTTGGAAAGGAAAAGATGATTGACCTTGAGGACCCCAAGTGGGATTCAGGACTCCTGGTCAAGGTTTTCTAGAATGTATTCCAGAAGGAGTGGGATTTTGGATTCCTACTTGCAGGTTAGGGTTTGATGGCCCTCCCTAATGTGGTTGATGGAACTAACCCCCTTGGGGTGGTCCCCAAGATTGAGGGCGGTTTCCAATGAATGAAGGTTGAGATTGTCCCCCTGCCATTGATTGGGTAGAAACTTAGGTATGACAGGTAAGAGGGGGTTTCCCCCGAGTCGAAATTTTCATGTTGGAGGATGATTTCCCCCCAGTAGCGATTTGACCCACAATTGGGTTCAAGTGTGTGGCATGGTTTTGCATTATGGGATGTGAAGATGTCCCAACAAGATTTTGTGGAGTATATGAAGTTGTAGCTTGAAGAGGGATAGGAGTTGTAACTGTCAAGGTACTTTTCAACCGAGTGGGTAACATGGCTCCTGTTTCACTTTGAACTTGACCTAAAGTGGTAGCAATATTGATTGTTGGCTCGACGAGACGGATGAAATATTGACCTAATAATCTTGCCTCTACATCGGAAGTGGTAGAGATATGTGGATTTCAAAAGGTGTTGGGCCCGTGATATGATCAATTTTATGACATTAATTAGATACTTTTGCTGAATGTATATATGTGTTTTCATGTTTTGAAGACGTTTTTGAAGGGATTTTGTGCCAAAAGGCTATGATCCATACCAAGTATGCATAATTTGGGTTTTATGGTGATCTTGAGTGTAATTTATTATGTTTTTATGTTTCTAGGAATCTAATTCTCATTTTTGGTGTCACAGGGAAAAGTCGCAACTTGTTTTTGCTTCTGGCACTCAGTCTGATACTCCATCCGACACTCAGTCCGGTACTCTGTCCTGTACAAAAACGATGGGTGATTTGGAAATTATGGTATTAGTGGCCAGTGATTGGTGAATCAAAGACATGGGTTTTGATCATGCTTGTGGCCTCCAAATGTTGAACTCTTGACAACTCGATTTGGGTTGTTATGTTGGGCGATTATTATCTCACCTCATTTTGACAGTTAGGGCATCTTAAATGCAATTTATTTTTTTAAGAAGAGGATTGACCCTCCAGGGGTCGACCTCTCAGTTTTTAAAGATTATAAATACCACCTCAGTGGTCACACAATAGTTAAGAAGTTCAGGAATAGAGAGTTAGAGAGAAAGACAATTTTTATTGTTATTTTGCCAGAATTGTGTAAAACCTGCATTTTTAGTTTTAATGGTGAAATCGCTTTGTTGAAGTTTGTGGTGTACATTTAAAGAGTGACAACGACTTTTTGGGGGCCCACCATCAGTCTGGATAACTATCCTATGAGTTTTCTTGTGAATTAGATAACGTAGATGTCTTTTTATTTCTTTTCTTGTACATGAATTGTCATTTTGTTTCTTTGTTATATAATTTGTTGTTTATAATTTAGTTGGTTTAATTTAGTATTGAAGGTTTATATGAGAAATATTGTTAACATGCAATGAATCTTTAGTTAGTAGAAGAAAGATTGCAAGCTTAGACACTAACCCCATGTGTGATTAGATGATAGACTAGGCTTTCTTTATGCTGAAACATAGTTTAAAATCAAGTTTAAAATAGAGTTTAAAACAAAGTTTTAGAACAGAATTTTAATTCATGCTTTCTTTGACAGAGTTTCGGTGGATGGATAATATTAGTTCTAGTCTTCATTGTTAGATTGCTTATCCAATTACTTTTTAGTTTTTTCTTATCTATTTTTTAATTAGCTTACTCATTTTCGTTACTTGTCATATGCTAGAATAATGTTTAATTTATGTTTATAAACATTTCTCTTTTTGCAATTTGAATTGTCAAATAGATCTAGTTTAGTTCACTTCATGCAATTTCTTTCTTAAATTTAGGTTGTAATTTCAATTTGTAGTTAATGATTGAATTTACTTATGAGTTTTCTTACATAGTATAGAGTGCAATTGAATTTCATAATCTCTTTATAACCATTGATGATTAATTCATGAGTAATAATCACATGGATATGCAGGGTAATTGATGTTGTTTCTGTAATGGCTAAGTTCTCACTCGATTGCCTAATTCACACTTTTCACTTTTCTATTGAAGTCAATATCGATTTTATCCCTCTTGAATTATCTTTCATTATTCAGTGTCATCATGATATTATAAGACACCACAGACATTCACACAACCATCAACACTATATTTGAGTTTTCATAGACTAGAAGATAGTTTTCTTGCTATTGTAGGATAGATAGTCTTATTTCTTTGGTAGATTAAAGAGTAGTTTGCTTATCATAGATTAAAGATTAGTTGTTAATTCCTGTTGCTTTCAATTTAGTAGATTCCCTTTTGTAAATTAGAAATAGTTGTGAAATTTACATTGAGAATATAGTTCACTTGTCTCTTAGCTTAGTTAGTTGTTTATTGAGTAGTTTTAATTAGTTTACTTGTTGTAGAAGTTATCCTAGGTTAGTTAGTTGTTTACTTTCTTTAATAGGTTAGTTGCTTACTTTTCTATTCTTGCGTTGATAGTGTAGTTGCTTGTTTATTTGCTTGCTTTCACAGGATAGTTGCTTATTGAATTTAAGTAGGTTAATTATAAGTAGTTTGTTGTTGCTATTTGCTTATTAGATGAATAGTTTTCTTTTGCTTATTGTTATGAATGAACTAGTTCAATTTAAGTAGGGTTTCCATTTTCTTTCTTAGAACTATCCATCAATCCTTCGTTCAAAGGTTACTTAGAGTATGTTAGTACTCTGTAATTTGCCCAAGGCTATGGAGGCAGTCACAGAGGCAACATCAAAACCGCTTTGAGTCAGGGATCTAGCCCTCCGAGACTCAGAGAGGGATCTCTCTGTCAAATTTAGATTTGTTTGAAATAGGATATTAGGCTAGTTATGCAGAATAGGGTTTGTTTTTTATTTGAGGTGTTTGGCTGAATGATTGCTTTAGAATCTCATTGGGCTATGGGGTCTGTGCCAAAACTTAAGGTCAGATAAACCGCTTTTAAAGGTCTTTTTCACAGGGCGAGATATCCAAGATACTGGATCGATTAAAATAAAATGTGATGGAAAGATAGAACAGGTGAGAGGTTCATTTAAGTAAAGAAGCATTCAAGGATTTCTTTAACTCAAAATCAGAAGAATAACATGCAGACTGATAAAAGGCCAGATACAGAGTACTCGAGGTAAATTCTATTCTTTAAATTCCTTTTAACAGTTGGAATTAGAAAACAAGGTGATAACAGAGTAAGAAAACATTAACATAGCAAGAAAAACATCACCAATGTCCAGATGCAAGAATCATGTGCACCAATTCCTTTGTATTACTGATGGATCTAAAAAATTATAGAGAACAACCTTTCTGGGTGCAATGATCAACCCCCATTACACATTTGAATCACTAAAATTTATAAAAATGACTCTCCCCAGGCTCAGAAGGTCAGATTCAACCACCTCGACCAAGAATAGCATAAAATCCCCAAAAATCCGGAACTGCAAATTTGGCCGAATTTTCTGAAAATAGGGGTATGCTCAGTCATTGATTTCTCCCAATCAGTGACACCTGTGAAAAAACCGAAGGATGTTATTGTATATTATTTTTTCTGGAGAAACAACCTCCTTCAGTTTCTCAAATTTTGATTCCACCTCTCCGAAACAGCTCCCACAAAATCGGGAATGTAACAGGAAAAACCAGAAATCTGAAAAATGAGGCTGAAAAACAGCCTCGATTCTCACAATTGGTAGCACCTTTGAAACAACTAGGAGAGGTTTTTGTTCTTCATCCCGTTATGAACAAAAACCTCTTTCGGTTTTTTAAATTTCATCTTCATTTTCCTAGAATCCACTTCAGAAGAAGATTGGTCAAAACTGAAAAAACAACGATTTTGTGAAAATGGTGGAGGGCGGTTTTGGAGAGGTAAGTGGTATTCCTGACCCCCCCTGAGGTGGTAAGTAGTATTGGGAGGGGGGGTCAGAAATCACCTGGAGGTGACAAGTGTCCCTCCCAATACCACTATTCCGGACCCCACCCCCCCTCCGTTAAAGTTCGAAAAGCACGGGGGGTCCGAAATTTTTCATGTCTATGGATTATTTTTTGGGATGTGTGAATGTTAAGTTGCGGGTGGGGGGAAAATGATTTAACATTTTATTTATTGTTT